>JAMBLF010001876.1:0-29056 GCA_030578115.1 Leucoptera coffeella
CCATCACTATTTGTACAATACTAGCGACTCGCTCCGGCTTCGCACGGGTATAAAATGCCTACTCCACTATTTAATGAATGTTATACATATAAACCTTTATCTTGAATTACTCTATCTATAAAAAACCGCATCAAAATCCGTTGCGTAGTTTCAAAGGGATATAGGAGAAAGCGACTTTGTTTTATACTAAGTAGTGATACAACATGGAACAAAATAGGCACTGACTACCTGTCCTTGATCTACCCTTCAAAGTATTCTTACTATATGTGTTAGTATAAAATCGATCTATTTATTTCTAGCGTCACCAACACCAACACTTAGACAACAAATACGAGTGTGACCACTGCGGCAGACAGTTCAGGATGAAGTCCGCCATCGTATCTCACATGGACACGCATCTGCGTAAGTTCAATAGCTGCCAATCTACTCTATCTGTAAGAATCAAGTCAGTAAGAGTCATCGAGTAAGGGACCTCTGATAGGATAGAGATAAGGTTTGATCTTGTCTGGTAGATTTACGTCCTTTAATCCCTTTCAGGGTAAACAGAACCCTGGGGATATAATATAATATAGGATAAATCTCCATGGTCAAAAGCATGTATATTGGGTTTTTTGTGATGTTATATAGACATGGATTTAGTAAGAGTCATCGAGTAACGGACCTCTGATAGGATAGACACGAGTTATCACTGTGTCTACATATATATATATACATTCAGGTCCTTTAATCCCTTTCGGGGTGGATAGAACCTTGGAGTTATGGAGGTTCTATATGCTGTAAGGGGCGCGTGATAGGATAGACACGAGTTATAACTATGTCTACATACATATAAATTCACGTCCTTTAATTTCTTTTGGGGTGTATAGAACCTCGGAGATATTAGATATTGCTACGGTCACTTTTCAGTATGAACATTGAGATTGCGATGTCATAATGGAACATTGGTGACAAGTTGTTAGCCATTCGTCCAATAGATTCTATTGACCACTAGTCCCTTAGTGGACTTGCTGGAAAGAATGACTGGTAGTTTTTTTTTACGTCCTAAACTAGCACGAACATTAATGAATCATGCATATAACTATGTTTATAAAGGGGCTAGTTCAATTGGTGTAATAATATTCTAAATATTAATATCATGTACGTATTTTTCGTCTTCCAGCCCAGAAACGTTATGCGTGTACGTACCCTAACTGCGAGCGTCGTTTCGCCCAGAAAACAGCGCTCAACATACATATAAATGGACGCCATTTAAACCTACCACCGCCCTGTGCCTGCCAGATATGTCCACGACGGTAAGATATGTTCTATTGGGTAGACTGAACGTCTGAGACGAAATGTGCTCCTTTTAATTTAGTAAAGGGCTTTAGTAATCACATTTTAGGAGGTATTTGACTATACAAACCTAATTTTTCGCAATTAGAATACTACTAGGGAAAACATTGTGAGGCAACCTATCTGTTTCCCGAACAGGTAATAGTCAATGCTTGTAAATGTGAAACGGTTTACCACCTGTCACATTGAGTTCTGACGATCTGGTCAACATGTGGGTTCGAGGTGGCCATAGAATGACTACATTAGGCTTAGGAAATGGATGCCTGAACCTCTGACTACCCCGCAAGGGTTAATGATCGTGAAAGCGTTTGTCTCGTTTGCGTTTGTTTATGTTTTACTAATAGGTTACCTACTATATGGTGGTATACCATGTCACCGTTTCTAGTAGTTGCTACAATAGAATTTACAGGTAATATCATCGGTTTTCTTCATATCTTTGATATTGAGTACTGACTATGTGGTCAACACGTGGGTTCGAGGTGGCCATAGAATTACTACCTTCGCACTTGCGGAGATGGAAACCCGAACCTCGGACTACCCCGCAAGAGTTAATGGTCGTGAATGCGTATGTTTATGTTTCTTCATATCGTACAAAAAAGCTAAGCTTGGTAATAAAGAGTAACATCGCAAAAGTAGCCACTCCAGTCTCAGGTTACACTAAAATGTTTGATAGTCGTAATTTATATATGTAAATGATCTTTGTTTCAGGTTTCCCCGAATGTCGTTGTTAAAGGTTCACATGAGGAAAGCGCATGGCATGATACTAATGACAAGGAATGTGAGTAAATAAACATATGATAAGCAGCTGGTTACGTTCTGATAAAGTACCAGGGGCCTTACTCCACTAATTCCGCCACAAAATCCATTGTAGGCACAATATTACTTCAGTATCCCTGCACTCCGGAGTCCCAAAAGAGTCAAATTACGGCCACTGAAGTATTACTGTATCAATACTGAAGTAATATTGTGCCTACAATGGATTAGTGGAGTAAGACTCCAGATCGGCACTGAACTCACCCAGGAACAAACCCATTTTTCGGTTGTGGACGTCCACTTTCCCTCCCATAAAACTCTGCATATATACTCGATGGTTATAACTACATCTCTTATGCAGACATACATAAATTCACGCCTTTACTTCCCTTACGGAAAACGCCGTGACTTAATTGTGTTAAAAGTGATTAACCTTCTCATACATGCTCTTCTATTCTTCACACTACGCACGCTTGAGAAGAATGTCTTTGATTTGATCTGTATATGTGCTACGCGACCTACCCCGTCCAAACCATGGTCATACTTCTCTTATATCTGTGTTGCCCTTTTGTGGTTCCGGCATAATATCAGCATTACAATTGTCCACCATTCGTAACACACCACTGAGACGAAACCTTTTTTTCACCGTAATGGCACACACAAGAACTTCTTGGGTGTTTGTATTCAAATGCTGCTATTAAAAAGTTTTATTATGTCTTTGTGTGTGTCTTGTACATACATACACATCACGCCTGATTCCCTGTAGAGGGGTAGGCAGAGATCACGGATTCCCATTTGTCCCGATTCTGGGAGACCACTTTCGCTTCATTGACATTCATACATCCTCTCATACATTCTCGGCGGTTATAGGTACTCCTGACGTCACCTTATTTCTATATAGCGTCTATCTGGCTGTTACATGTCTTATTAGACCGGCGCCTACGTAACCACCCTTCCACTTCATTCATATATATTCCTTTTTTTGTGTCTTGTAGTTATAAGATAAACGTTATTATTATATTTCAGATGTTCTTCAAATCCCTGCCAAGACTGACTGATACTCAGGTACAGCAAGCTACAGCCTTCCTCAAGTTTTCTCCCAAGAGGAACAGTGATGTAGCCCTCAACTGGACTAAGAATAATGGGAGTGTAATGGAAAATGGCTCTTAAAGTGGAAGGGTTAAGGTTGAAATTTGTTTGTGAAGAACTAAATATAATAAAGTTGCTATGCAGACTAGAGGTGATGAGGAAATTGATGTTTTGATGGAAGAAAGTTGTATATTATGCATTGAGAGATAGTATTTGTACCCAAGTCTTTAGAAGGTTAGTGAATTATGTATGTCATACATTGTTACGCTATCTTTGTATGTCATATACACTGCGATGCTATTTTTGTATGTATTTCAAGATGTTATATATATAGAAATTGTTAGTGTATAATTTAGGTATATATGATAGTTTGTGCAGATATATAAGGTACGTATGTGTTCCATAAATTATATTAATTATAAATAATAGATATGCTGAAGAAGTGTGCCAAAAGTAATTTAAACAGTACAAACAATTATTTATTTACTCTTTATTTTTACGCAAAGTTTAATGAAGTATAGTATTTACTGATAAATTAGTTGTTAAAAGTTAGTAATAATGCACATGTAACCAAAGATATAATGTTCAAGGGTTCTGGCTAGAATAACTGTCTATGATATGTAAGGGCCTGCTTGATACAATAATACGATATGATCTCAATACTAATTGTCATACAAATATTTATTATGATAAAAGCTTGTGTGAAATTGGCTGTTGTAAAAATGAATTTGATGATGTGCAATGAAGTTGATGTTTTATTTGTGTGAATAAAAAATACATAAATTACTAGACTGTAACCTAAATTTTAGTGAAGTGTAAAAAAGTTGTTTTACTTAATAAATTACAGTACAAGTTTGCTTTATTTTATTACAACAGTAATTTAACATTTATTCATTTTAGGAGATAACTTAATATTTGCTTATAATAGAATACATAGACTTAGATTAATTAAAAATACTTAAAATGAACTTTATTATTGTTAGGTTACATATTTAAAATGAATTTATTTTATTTATTGAAGAATAACGGTAATAAATATATAAAATTTTGTGTCTTTACTTTTACATTATTTGAAAAGTGAATGTAAAATTATTAAATTATCTTACTGTCCATCCCTGTTAAGAAACGGGAGTGACGTGCGTAAGTGTCTCAAATTATTTTATTTTAAAAAGATAATACATACTATTGTTTTATTCGAATATACTTAAAAATGCAATATAAAGTTATTTATTCAACGTGTTTTAGTTGCACTAAGCCATCTTTTTTTAATGAATTTTAACAGCAAGACTGATTTGTGCAATAAGGTAGAAATGTATTTTAATTGTTGATTGTTTACAAATTTTTGCGCTAAGTAGCCTAACTTAATTAAGAAGGTTTTAAAACAATGTATTGTTTATTTATTTGGGTAACGTTACTTCTTCATGATTAATAATTAACGGGACTTATCGCGTAAGTTTTTATATAATAAAAAATTGTTTTAAAACATTATATAAAAACATTACTTGTTTCCCTTCGACTACTATTTTAGTTGTTTAGTTGAAATGTGACTTAAACTTAGTTTAACATACTGCCTACTCCACCGGGGGTTATGTTCAATATATGTAACATATAGTTTTGTACTATTTACGTATTTTAATTAATGTCTGCAGTTCCTAAAACTATTACGTTGATTTGTAATTTACTTCAGTTGTGTCACAATAAGTTATTTTCCAAGAAATTAAAGATATTTCAATATTTACATTTTGTTTTTATCTATTCAACACGCCGTTAAACTATATCTTATTGATAGATTACTATAACATCGTTACATAGACTTAATTTTAAGCCTAGTGTCTTATTTTGTTGTCTCTTAGTACTCATACGGCATACCAGAAGGCAAGGCAGATAGTTCGAATTCAATTTACATCCCTACAAGCACGAAACTACAGAAAAAATAAACCTAAATCACAGCCTAAATAATATTCTAAATGTGTTAGGTATATAGAACACATCGCTGCCTCCGACGAACACTATCGTATTCGCTCTTACCATAGAATCGGTTTTATTGAATATTCGTATCCACACCATCGTATTACGCCATAGAGTAATTTTTTAAGGTTGGGCAATGAATACTTTTGGAATTATGCATTGAGTAATGATCTTTATGTTTTTATTCAATGGACAACACATTAGGAAATTATAACGCAAAAGGCTATTACCGAATCTCAAAAGCCAACATTATAGAGTAAAGTACTCTTACGATATTGTTCGAGTGATATATTACATATCAGTGTTGCATATTTATCACGGAACAATATCGTAGCGCACGATTACTATAGCAATACAGTTTAGTGATTTCCGTCGATCACTATCGTAAAGTTAGGTTGCGTTAATATTCACTATAGCTGTGACCATAGCATATTTCAGTAATAGACATTTTCTTAAATATCTCATTTAGATACAAATATTTTTAGAAAAAAATTATTTAAAGTTTTGTGTAATAATACCCTCTATTTTTGGTATAAATATGTTTATTGTAGATTTGATAGTTTTTAAGATATTCAGTTTTTAGTTGCTGGTGTAAAATTGTTATTTTCCTATTAGAGTACCCGCCACATAAGGTGGCAGTAGCCAAACTTGGAACTAAATTTGACGTTACCGCCATTGCGTGTTATTTTGTATGAAAGGTAAATTTAGTATTACCAGCGTTGTGTTTTTTGCCCACTCTTTGTAATTTTTATGTTTGTTAAGGGTGATTATAATAAATTGATTTCCGGAGTTTCTTGTTAGTTCTTCTCCAAGCTAGGGTCTCCGCTGATCTAGCCTCGGTAAAAAATATGTAAAGACAATGCTCAGTGCCGTGTTTGAAATAATAGTTTTAAGAGATTCGCGATTTATACACATGATATAAGATATAAGGGTGTGTATAAGATCGATTGCAGTTGTGGGAAATCCTACGTCGAACACACTAAACGGTCTATTGCGGACAGAGTGAAGGAACACATAATATATGTAATATATAATAAGAAGGATAAGTCCCGTTAATTATTAATCATGTTTGAAATAGTTTAATAAACATATTTTGACTTTGATATATTGATTTGTTTTATTTGAGTTTATAGCTCTGCAACCAAAGACTGTTACAAATGAAACCTATAATGTATCGAGCCGTATGGCACAGTGAGTGCTAGTTTTGGCGTGTTTACTGGTAACACTGAATTACGCGACTGTGGCGACGCCTCCAACTGTCACCTTATGTGGCGGGATCTCTACGATAGTGTTCGTCGGGGGCAGCGACATTTTCTTGTACCTTGTATTGACATACGAACTTCATGTATCAACAACAGAGTTTGACATTTCACCCGTAGCCAACTTCACAATAGTTATGAAAACAAAACACAAACCGATCATATGTTTTGGTCTTCATAGAAACAATTAAAATTGCGCTGTAAATAAAAGATTTTACGCGAATATCGTGTTAAAAGTACAGTTATGTGTGAGTGTGTAATAGGTGATTGCATATATTTGTGATTTTAGTGTACTTTTATAGGTTTTGCAAACAAACTTGTATTATCCATCGATCGGTTATTAAAAGTCTTTCGACGCTTAAATAAACGTGATTTTAGGGTTTATACTAACATTTCAGTGCATTGTTTTGTGTAATATATCTATAAAACGAATATTGGAAGAATTTTTCGCCTGGATGTCCATTGAATGATCAAAAAGGTATGAATGTACTATTATGATTCATATATTTATTAAACATTCGCCTCTGTTCAAGAATGGTACAATAATATATCATGAGTAATGTTTTATTATAGGTATACTTCAGGGTTTTCCGATGTTGATAAATGATACAACTTTGAAGCAAATATACCTTATATTTGCTTCAAAGTTACCTATAGAACCGAAAATAAACAGTTTTTGGCTATACATACTAACGTTCATACACATTTTCTCACTTAGCTTACTCTTCAATACTTACCATCGTTTCGTATATTTTAGCTAAAATAACAATAAATTTGGAATAAATGCATTATTTATATAACTTCCCTGAAGTAATACTAGATGGCGTTACAAGTTATAAACTATCGCGAAACCGAGTAGATACAATTATCTGCGAATACCATATTTTAAAGATATTTAACTAGGAAGAAAATTTTACTATGTGCATTATGGTAACGTTAGTTTTATTAGTTATCAAAATATAACTTCCAATACAGAATATTTAACTAGTGTTACAAATTCACCTTCATAGGTATATCAGAAGAAGAAATGCATCTAACTAGTAGCATAATATGTCTCATCTGTTCACTAGCTTTATACGAAACGTAATCGTAGAGAGTATAAACCAGTTTTTTTTTCATTACTATTACCCCTAAAATACATAGTCGCTTCGCTTGTCCGTCTAACGTCTCCACAATTGCAAAGTTCGTGATTCTATGGCTACATCTTACAAATTCACCAGATAATCTGTACCTATTGTGACAGATGGTAAACCATGTCGCCATTTACAAGCACGTATGTTATACTTAACGGTCTCGAACCTAATCACAGGAAAACGCTTGGCTACATCTCTATAGAATCTTTGTATCCTGAACAAAAGAACAAACGGTTCTCGGAAAACGGGTATAGTTTGACAGATAGTAACTACCTTGTTTTGTTTTGTCACTAGTAATTTGATCATGAATGAAGTATTTACCGTTAAGGGACTTTGTTGAATAGAAATGTAACAACCTGCTTGCTGTCAGTATATCTTAAATTGGAGGGAACTTCTTCACCAATATTAGTATCTAACTAGTACTCAGAATATCGAAAGTGGTCATAAGAGATTAGGGGGTTCATTACCAAAAAGACATGCGTTCACGACCAATAACCCATGCGCGGTAATTTCAACACAGGTTCAAGTTTCCATCTTCGCAATCGCGAAGTTAGTTCATTACCAATGTTATCTTTATAGGTAAGCTATGTTCCTAATAACAAATGTGACTAAAGATTTCTTGACTCTTCACTCAGCAGCCTATCTCAGTCCCATAACTCCCTAATAACACGCTACATACTTCTTTCTGCCATCGGCCTTTCGCATCAATTCCATCAAATTTTTTTTTGTTTTAATCAGTATACTTAATATCTTACGTTCGGCATGTAGTGTACACTGCTTTGGATTACAATCTGGAGTTTTAGAACCAAAATGTATTTCTATTGTGTTAATGTTACGATTGTATTCCGTTTGTGTAATTAGACAAAAGACAAACGCATTCACGACCATTAACCCTTGCGGGGTAGTCAGATGTTCAAATGTCTATCTCCGCAATTGCGAAGGTAGTAATTTTATGGCCACCTCAAACCCAATTTGTGTAGTTACCAATTTATAAATAAATAAATTACTAACTCTTTCCTAATTACTTTAAACCCTTAATTATTCATACAAAATTAACTATTCCTTATGAGTTACAAGTAACACGATCCCTCAAATATCCAGTAACCCTCATTACCTTAACCACGTCTTACATTATAGTTTTAAGAGATTCGCGATTTATACTCATGATTAATAACTAGCGGGACTTATCGCGTATGTTTTTGTGTAATAAAAAATAATAATATATAAATATGCGTTGGAGGCGAAGAAATATGCATCGTCAGTCTGCCCGTGACCATGGCTGCTGCAACGTAGCCGAAACGTCGGGTTAATAAAGGTAACTTTATTATATAAAAACATACGTGATAAGTCCCGCTAGTTATTAATTACGTCTTACACAACAGTACAGACCATTCTGCACGCCCCAACCGACCTAGGTTCAAGCCAGTGTTCCCCAAATCTAGGCCAGTTAAAAGCGAAGTGAAAACAAAGCCTGCCCTCAATCTAGATGCACTAGGTCATGTTGTGGTCTGCAGGCATGCGCAAAGGCGTTGGTGCATCCCCTCCTTAAAGGGGACACTTTCGCTTCTTGGAAGGCGGGTTTAGGTTGTTTGGGTGAATATATGACGACCTCAGTGGCGCGATTGGTAGGCCGCCTGAATGCTAATAGTGAGGTACCGGGTTCGATTCCCGGTGGAGGCACAGTTAAGAATTACGCTTTTCTACTGCTTTCCAGTCTGGTCGTTGATTATATATGGTATATATGTATTTATCTATGTATAATAAGTATATATTTCTTAAATTTACGTTGACTAGTTAGTACCCTTAACACAAGTCTCAAATGTACTTACCAAGGGGCTAGTTCAATTGGTGTAATAATGTCCAAATATTATTATTATTATATACATAGGTTGCCATTGTAGCACCAATATTAATGGTAAGAGAAATCAAGATATTGATTGCGAAGTTTTGTCCACCCTGAAAGGGATTAAAGGACGTTTTTATGTGGTACTTATAATAAAGTGGTGAAATAAAAAGAGAATGCGATGTGTATATCGTCACAATATTAGAACGGAAACGGATCTTCTTTTTCCATACCATACTTATTATACACGCCTCTACGTCCCTAAGGGGATAGGAGGATATATCGATCGCCACCTGGAACGATCCTGACAAATCTCCCTTGCTTCACTCACACCCATTAATCTTCTCATACATGCTCTTCTGTTCTTCCATTTGCGTGGCTTGAGAATAATGTTTCTATCTGTATAAGTTCTACGCGGCCTACCCCGTCCAACTCTACTTTAGCACCATACATTCCTTACGTAACCCTCCTTTCATCCATCCGCTACATATAACATACCTTTTTTTAAATACTAATTTAATCCTCAGATTTAACTAAATAAATCCTCTCCCAAACCGCAACTTTCCATAATTACGCTAGTTATGAAAATAATAATATCCTATGACACTATTACACCAATTGAACTAGCCCCTTGCTATGTACATTTAAGACTTGTATTAAGGGTACTAGTCAACGTATATTTAAGAAACATATACTTATTATAGATAGATAAATACATATAACACATATATAATCCACGACCAGACTGGAAAGCAGAAGAAAAGCGTGCTATATTTCAGTATAGCAATGTCACTCTTAACATGCTTCACGATGCACTGTCTGTAACAAAGGCAACCGAAACCCTGGTTCAGTGCATTGACGCGACCTAAATCCTCAGGTCACAGTTGGAACATTGCAGTCTAAACTAGGTCGTACTGGATTCAGCGTTCCTGTAATGTGGATTGATCAACAGGGTTGACCTAGTGTGAATTTAGGGAAACAATGCACATGTAATGGGCCTGGCATAGTACCAGCGTTTGTGTTAATATCTATACGTGTAGTAGCTAACAGTAACGTACCGCCGAGTGTGTTTGAGGTGTATGAGTGTCAATGAAGCGAAAGTGGTGTGTCAGGATTGGAACAGATGGGGATCCGTGATCTCTGCCTACCCGTCTACAGGGAAATGGATCTTGGACGTTATTAGAATCTATGGAGCTCCATTTCCTTACGGTATATGGAAGTAGTTAAGCGACTAGATGTCATTGGAATCTATATGGCGATGGGCTAGCAATTTTTTGTTATTTATTACAACGTTAAGTCCACATGTTTCATAAGATATTAGAACTCCAATGTTTATGCTTAAAAGTAACCTACGTTATATAATATCCGGTGTTCAGGTCACCCGAACGTGATTAAAGGACGTGAATGTATGTGGTACTAATAATAAGAAAAAGAGGGAAACGATGTGTATATGGATGTTTTAACATTATATACTAAAACACAAACGTTCATTATAAATGTTGCCTATCACAATAAATAGAGCATCTTATCAAATATTGTTTAGAGCCGATCCTTGAACTGTTACTGCGCAGTTTACGTTTAAGTAATGTGTTTATTAGTTACACGAACTACTTACATAAACATCACACCAGTTTACCTGTAGAGGGGTAGGTAGAGATAACGGATTCACATCTGTTCCGATCCTGACGAACCAGTTTCACTTAGCTGACACTCATACACACTCGGCGGTTATAGGTACTTCAAACGTCAGTGTACACCTGATTATATTATATAGATGTATATGATTAATAACTAGCGGGACTTAGCGCGTATGTTTTTATATAATATAAAAACATACGCGATAAGTCCCGCTAGTTATTAATCATGAGTATAAATCGCGAATCTCTTAAAACTATAGATGTATATGCCTGAAAAATGTGTTGGATTCTTTAGTTATTGGATGCGAGTTAAAAGCCAAACACGATCACGACCGTTAACCTTTGCGGAATAGTTCGAGGTTTAGGTGTCCATCTCCGCAATTGCGAAGGTAGTAATTCTATGGCCACCTCGAACCCACGTGTTGACCAGATAGTCAGTACTCAATGTGACAGGTGGTAAGCCATGTCGCCATTTACAAGCACTAACTATTGCCTGTTCGAGGAACAGGTAGGTTTCCTCACGATATTTTCCCTTACCGTAGTATATTGTATAATTATGTAGTACTCGTATATATATTTTTGTAGTGAATGCAAGTTAGTGACGATAATATCTGCCTATTCCCTTAGGGAAGTAGAAGCATGAATAAATGTATGTACATATAGTTAGTTTGTAAGTTTTTTATTGTAAACGTTTTGTATTGTGTATGTTTTTGTGGCCGTAAATAAACGCTTTATATTATTATTACATATGGTTCATATCTAAACCGAGTTTCACATTATGTAACGAATCGAGAGTGTAGAGATAAACCATTCCCCAAAGATAACATATGGTGTCGTAACCAAGGTACACGTGGCCCTAGTGACCCAATTTGCTCTTACACTATGTACTTTGGTGGTGCAATGGGCTGGTAACCGGTAGGGAAATATACAGTACTGTTGGGTGAGGGAACACATGGTTATTTTTAAACACTCGCGATTTATACTCATTTTATTAACTATGTGAGACCGGGTCATATCACGATAAATATATCAGATCGGATAGTGTGAGTGTAGTGTGTCGTGCTATGAATTAACAAAAATTGTGAGGGCAGACAGACATTAGCTGAGACTAAAGCTAGTCTTCCACGGCCTATGCAACTGGGTCGCAACGCAGGCAAAATAAAGGAACACATGGTGTCTTGAAATAAGTAACACATTGGTTTATGGTGTCAAAGTTTAACTTCTGTCTCGTTGCGTATTGATTATTAGAAAAAAATGGGTTTAGAGTGGCTTATTAAGTCCAAAGTAATACAATGATGGTGGACCCTCAACCTCGCCTAATATGCTCGTATATCACTACATAGTATAAAACAAAGTCGCTTTCTCTGTCCCTATGTCCCTTTGTATGCTTAAATCTTTGAAACTACGCAACGGATTATGATGGGGTTTTTTTTAATAGATAGAGTGGTTCAAGAGGAAGGTTTATATGCATAATAACATCCATTAAATAGTAGAGTAGGCTATATATTTTATACCCACGCGAAGCCGGAGCGGGTCACTAGTGTATGTATATGTCTAGGATTGATGTTAAAAATCTGGTAAACCGCGAAATACGAACTTAAAACCTTTAAAACGAAATAATCCCTTACTGTTTTTACGACTTAGATAACTATCGAAAAGCAATCAACTGGTTATACCATAACCATTTGTAGCGGTAACACGTACAGTATTAGCGTATTCATTATTGCTGACTTGCAATTCAATTAGTTTAGATATATTATTAGATTATTCACCAGTCACGATTTATACTTAAACGAGAATACACACAAATATATACCATCATCTAAAGTTAACCTTTGACTTTTATTAGCTAATTATTAGAACAACCCTATTAGCTAAATTGGTGACCCCGACGTGAACGCAACCTTGCTGATTTTAGTGAGTGATAAAGTGTTAATCGCTATTTAATTTAATTAACTAAAACTGTGTATAATCCGCGGTTGACCTCGTTTAAGTACATAACAATAGTGACTCCTTGAAGAATGAATCCTCAAGTACCAACTACACCATCAGTTCCTGCGATGTCCACTGTATCCACTGACCTGGCACAAATCACAGTGTCATCACGGATCCCAGAATTCTGGACAGAAATGCCTAGGCTTTGGTTTGCGCAGTTCGAAGCCATCATGTTCCCACAGAAGCAAAGCGACGAAGTGCGTTACAACGTGGTCGTCTCAAAACTAAGCAGAGATGCATTACAGCAAATAAGTGACATACTTTTGTCACCACCGCCAACCAACAAATACCAAGCGGTGAAAGAAAGGCTCTTGCAGGTGTTCGAAGAGAGTGCCGAACGCCAGTTCCAAAAATTGGTAGGTGAGATGGACCTGGGATCACAAAAGCCTTCCCAGCTGCTTAGAAAGATGCGAGATCTCGGAAGGAACACTCAAGTTTCTGATCAAACCCTTAAAAACTTGTGGGTTTCTCGTATGCCACCTGCCGTAAGAGCCGTCATTGCTGTAAGTAATGAGATAGACCTGGACAGCTTAGCAAACGTTGCAGACAAAGTTCTGGAGAGCATCACGCATGGGAGCATTGCAGAGGTATCAGCTGGAATGCCAAGCAGTTTCAACTCTTCCCCCACCAACCTGCCCATCACAGAGCTATTCTCCATGATGCAGAAATTGACTCTGGAAGTTGCAAGTCTTCGTGCGCAAGTCAACCATCGAGACCATCATCGAGGCCGGAGTGGTAACCGTCGCAGTGGAAGCCGCCACTTCGGAACGAAGTCTAGAAGCCGTTCGCGGGATCCCAACCACCCTCCAAAGGCACTATGCTGGTACCATCATCGGCATCGCGGAAAAGCGGTACGGTGTGTACAGCCATGCGCATGGAACTCCAACAATGTTACCCAGCCCAACATGTCGGTAAACTAGATGCGGTACAGGAAGAGGCGGATTTCCCTGTACCTTTGCAAAATCACCGCCTTATGATTCACGATCGCAAAAACAATATTTCTTTTTTAATTGACACCGGAGCAAACGTTTCTGTTTTACCTAAAACTCAATTATCCTTTTTTAAAACTTTAAATTGTCAATACAAGCTATTTGCAGCTAATAATAGCGAAATTAAGACGTACGGCATAATTACATTAGAATTAAATTTAGGATTGAGGCGCGCATACAAATGGACATTCATTGTATGTGACGTAAAACAGGCTATTTTAGGTGCAGATTTTTTATACAAAAATAGGTTAACAGTAGATTTATATCAACGTAAATTAATAGATACGGTTACAAATTTGAGATCATTAGGAACTCTGGTTAACTGTTCTCAGCCATCTATTAAAACTATTCAGGATAACCATCCATATAGGGCTTTGTTAGAAAAATATCCTGATATAACAAAATTGATCTGTTTTAAGGATTCCCCCACTCATTCTGTTTACCATCACATAGAAACAACAGGACCACCCGTATACGCGAAAGCGAGGCCACTGCATCCCGACCGCTACAATAAGGTAAAGGAGGAATTTCGCCTAATGCAAGAGGTAGGTATATGCAGGCCATCTAAGAGTCCTTGGGCAAGTCCTTTGCATGTAGTTCCTAAGAAGAATGGGCAGCTGAGGCCGTGCGGAGATTACCGACGCCTAAACGCGATTACCAAACCCGATCGCTATCCCATTCCCCGACTACAAGACTTCACAAATGGGTTATCAGGTAAGCATATATTTTCACAAATAGACATTAACAGAGCTTATCATTACATCGCAGTAGCACCTGAGGATGTTGAAAAGACAGCCATAATTACGCCATTTGGTCTTTTTGAGTTCCCTAGAATGACGTTTGGACTGCGAAATGCCGCTCAAAGTTTCCAGAGATTTATGGACCACACAGTTCTAGCGGACATTCAACATTTCAAATCAGGTAACCAAGTTTCTTCACTATTTTGTTACATCGACGATATTTTAATTGCATCCGAGAACGAAGATGTACACAAACAACACCTAGAATTATTATTTCAGCGCTTAAGTAATTTAGGTATGACTATTAATATTGACAAAAGTTGTTTTGGTAGAAATTTAGTACATTTTTTAGGGTATGAAGTTTCAGTTGAAGGCATAAGACCTCTACCTGAAAAAGTAGAAGCTATCAGAAAATACCCCAAGCCAAAAACCATAGAAGAATTACGAAGGTTTTTGGGTATGGTTAATTTTTATAGATCCCATCTCGAGAAGGCAGTTAAAAGCCAATCTATTTTAAACAAATATTTACAAGGTTCCAAGAAAAGGGATAAAACTTTAATTAAATGGACTTTAGAATCTAATTTAGCATTTGAAGAGTGCAAAAATAGTTTAGAAAACGCCGTAACACTGTCACATCCCTTACCTAACTCACCCTTAGCTCTATTCACCGACGCTAGCAACTCGTCTATCGGTGCAGTCCTTCAACAAAAGGTAGGTAACGCTTGGAAGCCACTAGGGTATTTTTCGAAGAAAATATCGAGTACTCAAGTGAAATATAGCACCTACGACAGAGAGCTACTGGCCATATATGCCGCTATTATACATTTTAGGAATATGGTCGAAGGCCGCGCTCTTACCGTCTACACAGACCACATGCCCTTGACGTACGCTTTACAGAAAGCCGCCAGCGAGAAAGAGTTACCCCGGAGAGCTCGACAGTTACAGTATATCAGCGAATTCACGAGCGATATACGCCATGTCACAGGTAAGATGAACACAGTAGCAGATGCACTCTCTCGCATAGAAACAATATCTTGTCCTTCTCCCACAGATTACGAATCCATCTCTTTAGAGCAAGAGAGAGACAGCGAGCTTAAACAGTTGCTGGACAACCAAGGTAAGAATAATAAGCTACTTTTTAAATCCCTAATTACCCCTTATTGTTCAAGGCCTATTTATTGTGAAATTTCAACTGGTGTAGCCAGACCATACTTACCTACTGCATTTAGAAAGCCTATCTTTGACAGTTTACATAACTTGTGCCACCCTGGAGTAAGGAGCACAAGGAAGATGTTAACCCAGAAGTACTTTTGGCCGAGCATGAACCGAGATGTAGGTTCCTGGGCTAAGACATGTACTAACTGTCAAATGTCAAAAGTAAACAGGCACACAATCTCTAAATTAGGTAAGTACGAAGAGAGTGAGAAATTAGCTCACATCAACATGGACATCATCGGACCTCTTCCTACCACTTCACAAGGTTACAGGTACTGTATCACAATGATAGACAGGTTCACCCGTTGGACAGAGGCATGTCCAGTAGCAGATATCACAGCAGAAACCGTATCCAGAGCATTCTACGAAACTTGGATAAGTCGCTATGGTTGTCCCGTCAGAGTAACCACGGATCAAGGTAGGCAATTTGAGAGCGAATTGTTTGACTCTCTAACAAAATTATTAGGCATCAAGAAAATACGCACTACCCCATACCACCCCCAGAGCAACGGAATGATCGAACGTTGGCACCGCACATTAAAAAGCGCAATCACAGCAAGATTGATTTCATCCAAATCCACTTGGATAGAGGAATTGCCAACCGTCATGTTAGGGTTAAGAGCAGCAGGCCGCGGTGAGTCATACATCAGTGCAGCTGAAATGTTAATGGGACACAAAATTCGTTTACCAGGAGATTTTTGTGGTGAGGTAAGTACAAAGACGGACCAGTCAAGTTACTTACGTTCCCTCCATACATCCTTACAATCCATGAAACCCCAAACTCATTCCAATTCTAACAACCGATCAATTTTTGTTCATCAAGATTTGTTTACATGTAGTTACGTTTTTATTGGGGAGGATTTGGTTAAGAAAACATTTACCCCAGCTTATCAAGGGCCATATAAAGTTTTAAGTCGATCAGAAAAGGTATTCGAAATTCAGCTACCTAACAGAGTCGCGCATATTTCGATTGATAGACTTAAACCCGCATTTGTACTCTTAGAGCAGGAACGCGATAGATCCTTACAAGGTAATTTATCAAAAAATAAAGTATCTTCAAGTTCCCCTGCAAGTGATCCCGAGATCCTGTCTACCCCAATTACGCCGTATACTACGCGAAGCGGTAGAATAGTTAAGCCCGTAGTTAGATTCAAGTAGTTACATTCTAGTTACATAATATGTTATAGCTATTTAGGTATATATGCATATTATAATTCCTTTTATTTATTAAACACTTTAAATTTAATCATAAGCATTACGTGCACAATTGCAATTTAAGATGTTTACTTGGAATAGTGCCGATTTTGCAAATTCAACCAATCTAGTTTTAATTTTTGTGATTGCAAATTCCACTCATCTTTAGTTATTTTAATTGGGTTATAAATTATTAATGTCAAGTTTAGCACGTATACGTCGTTTAGATCACGTAATCACGTTTAGATAAATTTAAGATGATTTTATTATTATTATATAAGTAAACCTACAATTGGTGACCCCCGACGTTGATGATGCAACCTTCTGCTGGTAAACCCTACGTGATGCAACCCGACGTGATGATGCAACCTTCTGCTGGTAAAACCCGACGTGATGCAACCCCACGTGATGATGCAACCCGACGTGATGATGCAACCCAACGTGATCAAACCGTCGTGAAGATATACATATCGTGATGAACAGACACAATGTACATACACTGAAGATATTGAAGTCAAAAACGAGGAATAGTTACGAGATACTAGGAGCAACGAATGCAGAAATACGCTACCTGTTCCTACATCTCTCAGGTAATATGAGCCGACCCACTGACCGCCTGGTGAATTGCTGATTCAGTGACAACAGCCGAGCAATGACGACAATAACAAATGACGCAAAAACCTTATAAGAAGGGGAGTACTGTGGCGACCTCTAGAGCGCCACACACACAGAGAAACCTAAGTAAACCTAGGTTGCAATTAGTTAAACATAATTACCACAGATGACGCCGCCAAGAATAATATATAATAATTGCACACAAATCAATTCCTAGAACGCGCAAGTGAAATATTTATCGGAAACAAGATATATACAAATTTCCAACTCAGGCCATAAGCCTGGACGAACACCTGCCCAGGTAGGAAGCTTCCTCTTTTCATGTAGGACACTGTGGATCCTACACCATTCATAACTATTAATTCAAGAATTAAAATTATGAAATTTCTTAACTAGTTAGTTAGTTACTTTTTACACTACATCGAAAACTACTCAGCTAATTATATCCTAACTAACTTTAGGAGCATTCTACATATATTCGCTTATACAGTATAATTCTCTATATATATATTATTCTTAGAATTACCTGTAACCGCCGAGAGTGTATGAGTGTCAATGAAGCGAAAGTATTTTGTTAGAATCGGGACAGATGGGGATCCGTGATCTGTCTACTCCTCTACATGGAATCCGGCGTAATGTCTATGTATGTATGTAACATAACATACGTTTCACGACTGGTGTATACACACTCCCTTTTTTATTATGGTGGGGTAGTCAGAGGCTTGAATGCCCATCTCCGAAATTTCGAAGGCACGTTAGGTATGGGTCATTCGAAGCCCGCGTATCACTAGATAGACAGCACCCAACGTGATATGTATACGGCGATATGGTATAATAATAATAATAATAATATTTGGACATTATTACACAAATTGAACTAGCCCCTCGGTAAGTACATTTAAGACTTGTGTTAAGGGTACTAGTCAACGTATATTTAAGAAATGTATACATATTATATATAGATAAATACATATATAGCATATATAATCAACGACCAGACTGGAAAGCAGTAGAAAAGCGTAGTTCTTAACTCTGCCTCCACCGGGAATCGAACCCGGGTCCCCACGAATATCGTTCAGGTGTCTAACCGATCGCGCCACGGAGGTCGGTATGTATGTATTTCTGTTACATGAACATAGAAATTCAATAAAACGTTTTCCACAGTTGAAAAGTTGTGAAAGGAGGTGCCTTAGCGATCGGAACTACTTGGATCGAGAGCGAAGCCACCTAAGGCAGGCTTAGGCGCTACTCGTTAATCCCGGATCAGGCTGTATAGCCGTATGTAGGCTTCAAGTTACGTAATAGTTACAGGTATATTATACTTGTGTTACTACATACAAACATTTCATTTTACATACATACACATCACACCTGATTCCCTGTAGAGGGAATATCGGGGTATAATTATATCGTAACTTTCAATGAATGTTTAAATTTTAAGAATTTGAGTTAATTGTATGTCCACATACATACACATCACGACCTTCCCACCCAGGGTAGGCAGAGTTTCCACACCCTAGTTTGTTGTGTACGTCATTTATGTCCGTACCACGAACCAAATATAAAGAGGACCCGGCGTAAGGAGCGGTCCCCGTTACGCGGTGCGGAGTCCAAATGGCGTGTTTTAATTGCTGCGGAGTCTTAAAATGTGTAGTAGAAAGATACCTAATTTGATTGGCCGATGCCGTGTTTTCATTGGTTGTAATACCTCCCCTCCATCTCGCGTACCTCGTTTCACCCCGCATAATACCACGCTGGTTTCCATACAAATATTGCGTAAGGCCCAGTCCTCTTATTAATTACTCCATGGTCCGTACGTTCTGGCGTGGTCTTGCAATTGTGACCCATTTGGTTCAATTGCTCCAGATTGCAGTGACCTCAGGTGGCCATTGGGTAACCAGTTGGTAGCGGTTAGTATTGATACTGTTTAGTAACAAAGGTCTGAGTAAGTATGAGGTCTATCCGCAATATCTATAAAATGGGCCCAAGGGAAATTTAAGAAGACGGAGACGTTTGATGATTACCTAACTGCTTTTTTTATTTAGGAAAACAAACAATTGTACAATTATAGAAATAACAAATACTTGACATACTAGTAACCTACAGTTTCCATTACATTGTACAATGCACTTAATAGTTAAACACAAATTAAAAGAACATATACATTAACAATAAACATTTTACACCAGTACATATTCAAAACTAATAATAATAATACTGTTGTTCGGCGTTGGCAATGAATGCGTGAAGGCTGTGCAAAAAAAATGTTTGCTTTGTAAGTGATGAAAATATTGGGGTGAACAAAACTGTAATATTGCTCTAGTAATTCCTTTTGCATCTAGTATCTAAAATGCTACATGTCATGCTAGTAAGATACTTGGTTTTTTTTGTTTCTTTAATATGCCATTCACCACTAAGGTTATGTCGCATCAAGTACAAAACTGATGCCATAACCTTTGCACTTGTTATTCCGTCGCCATCGCCGCCGGCCGCTACAACCGAAGAAAAACGAAGTCGAAGCTGCAATTCTGCTCTTCCATGTTCTTCGGTTCGTTCCAGTTGAGGATCCAAATATAATCCAAAAGCAAACATATTTAGCCAGTTTGGCATCACAATTGACTAAATATTGAGCTGAAAATAATTATTTGAAAATAATGACTGAAGATAGTTATTTAGTGGTGTATAATTAAAATACATACATCTTAACTAGCACGGTACTAATCTTTCTAGTATTATTGTATCATAATAAACTATTACAAATAGAAAATACATTGCCTAAATAACCTTTTACATTATACATACCCCACCCTTCAGTCTACCCTTTACAACTGAGAGTCGCGTGGGTATCTTTCAATTCGCAATCACTGCTCTGGCTTCGGCACTTAGAAGCAATTTTCCAGTCACAAAGGGAAGCCGGCGACAAATTGCACCCGCACACGTGACTACTCCTACAAGAGTTATAGCGTGATGTTACGACAAATCGTGTGAGTAATTCAACGTAACTCAGTTGTTTGGGGCTTGGCTCTGTATCAGTGGGTACAGGGTTCAGATCTCGCTTGAGCATGTACCAATGGAAATAAAGTTTAATGAATTTCTATGTACATTTTCGTAATAAAAACACATTTACGTAATGCATCGAAGTATACGGTGAGGGATAACATCGTGAGGAAACCTACCTGTTCGTCGAACAGGTAATAGTTAGTGCTTGTAAATGGCGACATGGCTTTCCACCTGTCACGTTGAGTACTGACTATCTGGTGAACACGTGGGTTCGAGGTGTCCATAGAATTACTACCTTCGCCATTGCGGAGATGGACACCTGAACCTCTGACTACCCCGCAAGGGTTAATGGTCGTGAATGCATTTGTCTTTTGTTACGAGTGATAGTTTTTTGTAGCGTACCCTTGGGGAGGCCTATATCCAGCAGTGGACTGCAATAGGCTGATTGATTGATAAGGCGATGGTCTAGGATAGTATAACAGCTTATTTTATTTGATTTTTGAACTATAAGATAGTCAAATTTACTCACGATGTTTTTCACTCACCGTTACATATGTTACATGTACATCACTACATAGTATAAAACAAAGTCGCTTTCTTTGTCCCTATGTCCCTTTGTATGCTTAAATCTTTGAAACCACGCAACGGATTTTGATGCGGTTTTTTTTAAATAGAGTGATTCAAGAGGAAGGTTTATATGTATAATAACATCCATTAAATAGTGGAGTAGGTTATATATTTTATACCCGTGCGAAGCCGGAGCGGGTCACTAGTGAATACATATATGTATGTCCAGTGCAAACCAGAGCGGCCCTATGCAAGCATCAATCCCGAAATGAGGCCGGGGGTCAACAAGGGTCATAGGGAACTAGGGCGCGCCTGTTTATCTCATCCGATGTTGCTAACTGCGTCTTACAAACTGCGATTGGACATAAATAGATATTAACTAGCTGGTGCCTAAATCGTAGTTCAATATCACTTCAGTGTCAATTTTATGGCCACCTCGAACCCACGTGTTGATCAAATAGTACTCAATGTGACAGGTGGTAAGCCATGTCGCCATTTACAAGCACTAACTGTTACGTTACGTTGTTTTCCCTCCCCGTAGTATTCGACGCATTTCATAATTGTATTTTTATTACGAAAATGTGAATAGAAATAGTTAGTGGATTAGCAAGTGTCATATTCCACCATCGAAGACAGAAAATGTCAAATTTCGCCTTATAAAGGAACTGAACTGTTACTGAAGTAAAATTGAACGACGATTGTGATAAAACGCATTAAAAGTACCACAATAATAGACACACTTCATCATATTTATTCTTTATCATATATTTTATTCTTTGACGACCTCCATGGTGAAACGGTTAACCACCTAAACGCTAATCGTGAGGTCTCATAGATTCCCGGCAGGGATAAGAACTCCGCTTTAGTTATGCTTTCCAGTCAAGAAGATGATGGAAAATATATTTATCTATTTATAATAAGTTTATATTTCTTATATACTACGTTGACTAGTACCCTTAATTCAAGCCTTAAATGTACTTAGCAAAGTGCTAGTTCAAATGTATAACAAAGTCCTATATTTTTATATATTATAGTAATGAAATATAATCATATATTATACTACTATTCTATATTAAGTAGCCTATTTTTCAAAATACACATTGATAATTTCAAACCACATCATGTTATATTAACACGTTGACTGACACAAAAAATCTCCAGCCTTGACCGCAAGTACTTAAATAACAATACGATAACAAACAAGAAAACGCCATTAAAATTAGTCCCTTTTCCGGTCACCGAAAGGCCTTGTAATTGCGAAATTGCGTTTCGAAATAGCTTATCATTTTCGGCGGTGATAAGGTTTGAATTAGGTTTCTGGTTTGCGGATATTGTTTTGCAATAACATGTGTGCGTTGAAGGGTTAAGGAATCGGAAGTAGCTGTTATATTTAAGGGATTAAGTGTAAGAATAAATATTCTTAAAACTTTCATCTGTTTGTTCTTGAAAAAGTATTTTTAAAACGATAGCATATTTACGTTTTATAAAAATTAACGATATATTTGACGACGACGATTATTGACGACCTCCGTGGCGCGATTAGTTAGACGCCTGAACGCTAATTGTGAGGTCCCGGGTTCGATCCCGGTGGAGGTTTCCAGTCTGGTCGTTGATTATATATGCTATATATGTATTTACCTATATATAATAGGTATAAATTTCTTAAATTTATGTTGACTAGTACCCTTAACACAAGTCTTAAATGTACTTACGAAGGGGCTAGTTCAATTGGTGTAATTATGTCCAAATATTATTATTATTTGTTAAAATGCTATTTTTAGCAAAGGACATGTTCTCTGACCTAGGAGATGTTCTCAAGTCTCCAGTCCCAGTTCTATCCATTGTGAAATGGATTATAAAACGTGAATTTATATATGAGTGTATTTGTATTATAAAAAAACATGAAGTTTCTCTCTGGTCATAGTCAATAGGCAGCATTTGTACACAATGATACAAAAAACCATCTGTCAGTCAATTGTCTATGTCCATAATAAAAAATAGACGTTCAATGATTCTCTATAGATAACTTTTACATATCTTAACAAGCCAATTATATTCCGTAACTCCAAAGCGAGTAATGCATGTATTTCTTTGTTGCAGGTAATTTACGATGTCAGTGGCCAGTCACCCCACTAATGAGCGCGTCGACCCTGCCACTTATATGTACGATTTCGTACGTTAGGTAATAAGTAGTTTCAGATTATGAGAATACGAGTTTGAGAATTCGGCTTCACTAAACCAGTACGCGATTTTGGCATTATTGTCGCAACCCAAGCCATAGACAATAAATTAGAAAAATAGAAATACTAATGTCATATGACATGAATCAGGTACTCCAAAAAAATCTGATTTTTCGTATTTATGTTGTAGACTTTTAAATAGTATTTTTTGTTTTGTTATTCTGGTAAGGTTTCAATCGAGACTACGGTACGAAATTATTACTAAAGATTTAGTCTAATACGCAAAATTAATAGAATTTAGTCAGCTTTTGTTTTTTTTAATCAAGGTAATATTAAAAAAAAAACTTTTACTGTTCATACATACATCCACTTCTCGCCTCTTTCCCTGAAAAGGGGTATGCGTGATATTCTATTATTTTTTTGTTTTTTTTATAATTGATTTTACTAAATATTATCTGATGTTCTGATGATTTTATCTAAAATCGGGTACTGTACGAGCGAAGCCAGGCTATCATCTAGTAATTTAATAAACTAAAACATAACCGCCTACAATTTCACAGTATACTTTGTTGTCCAACATATATTTGTTTCCTACCTTCAGGCTTTTCAATAACACTCTGTATACAAACTCTTTGCACATAAGTCTGGCAATATCCTGGCAGTGGTCTGATGCGATTTGTATGCACTTCAGTTCCTTTGTTGTCTGGTTTCCATGGCGACGCTATTTGGCTAAGTAAATATAGGTTCCTTGTTCGTATATACTAGTATTTACTTAGTGGATAGAAGCTTCGTTTTAAAACTTTTTATTTGATTTTTAATGCTAAAAAGCGGCATAGCAATTGTTTTCGTGTCTCCGAATTTCTGTCCACCCTGAAAGGGATTAAAGGATGTGAATGTATGAATTTATGATCTTTGACTACCCTGAAAGTGTTGTACTGTCTTGAACGCATATCTTTATTTCTAAGTTCCTGCAGGGGTACGATATAAAAGATCGAAACATTACAAACCATAAAAAAAAGATTTGTCGACAACATTAAAGCAAAATTTCGCATGGTTTTTAGTTTAATTCTAATGGCATTGACAAACAAATAAATTTAGGGTTAATTTTTTTATGGTTTGTGTTGCGATAATTATGCCAAAGACGCGTCCTGGGGCTCAAATCCACTAATACGTTTTAGCACAAACGCACTTCAATATCAGATCAGTAATAGTGTGAAGTTACTAGCGAATTAGAAAAGTGTGAAAATGCACCATTGTAATCGGCAATAGTGTCAAATTGCGCTTTCAAAATGGCTAAATTTGTCAGTTTTCCTAATCCACTACCAACTTCACACTATTACTGATCTGATATTTTGCAAACAGCATTACTTGACTAAGGACCGACCCCTAGACGACGGTACAAGGTTTTACTCGTATAAGTATAAAGCGATTGAGTGCACCTATAAGCTGAACTATAAATGCAGCGGGTAACTACCCCGTCTCGCCTGCACCCAGACAACAAAGAACGGGGTGCATACGAAGTGCACTGTACCCATTGCCAGACCAATGAGCGTCTGTTGGATATAGATAGACGATGGTGCATTTACTAGTAAGGATGTATCAGGAACAGCAAGATCTATATACTAAAGTTATTATTACTACTACTATGTGAGACCGGGTCATATCACGATTAATTAGTAAAGATATCTGATTACCTTTATTTTGCCCGACGTTTCGACCCAGTTGCATAGGCCGTGGTCGCGACAAATGTCAGTCTACCCTCACAAATTAACAAAAATTAATTAACAAAAAGACCCGGTCTCACATAGTAAATAAAAAGAAATATACATAGATGTCGACACCTTACCGCGTACTTTGCGTCACCGCCATTTTTAGCGAAAATGAGTTAAATATACAGTAACTTTTTTTTTCTGCTTCGATTGGTTTCATGGCGAAATAACGACTTTTTTGTCGTCTAGGCTGTAAAAAATATTGGATATTTTTGCTTTTCACGATAATTTTTTCAACTGTAAATCTCTCTGCTGTAAAGTTTGTTAAAAGGCGTTTAGGACATGTGCGCCGTTAGGTGTCGATATAATATTATACTTTTACTGCAAAATTATCTAACCGTCGTCGTCGGCGCTTTCCGAAATCAGCTATATGTTCATTTTATGTTTATAAATGTATACCCCTTGATAGGTTGATTCAGACTTGTAGTAAAAGTACTAAGTCACAGTTTATTTAAGAAATATACATATATACGTACATACACATCACGCCTGATTCCCTATAGAGGGGTAGGCAGAGATCACGGATCCCCATTTGTCCCGATCCTGACAGATCACTTTCGCTTCATTGACATTCATACATCTTCTCATACACTCTCGGCGGTTATAGGTACACCTAACGTCACCTTTTTTCAATATAGCGTCTATCTGACTGTTATATGTCTTATTAGGCCGGCCTCTACGTAACCAACCGCCTTATACGTATTTAAGAAATATATGCCTATTATAAGTAAATTAATACGTAAATGATATATGTTATGTAACCGAGTGATTGTAAACAATGACCAATGGAATATTGTAAAAAACACTATTTAGTTACGGCGCAATTATCAACTATGTAGGATTTTAAACAACAACATTCTCATAGGTCACGCTTGCTAACAACATAGCATGCATACGCATCAAGACTGGTGAAGCTCTATAGGTATCCAGGAGTTTAAGTGCTAATCGACGTCACTGTGAAACATTCATAACTAGACACTCTTTACCCTCGTTACACCAAGTCATCAAAGTCGTGACAGTCGGTAAATACAATATCAATCACAGCCATTGAATGAAACTTTGAATACAAAGAAGTAAGAATAGTACATTAATAGACTTTAATGAATATTTTACATTTATTTTATATAGTCCCGTGCCCGTGCGTAAAATCGCGTAGTTATCTCTCAAAAATATTTTACATTTAACATTAATATTAATCGTTTAATACACTAATCTTTGATTAATATCTAACATTCTTCCTTAAAAACCCAAATATTTCCTAATAATTATAGATTATATCCACCGTTTGCATGATTATGAATTTTACGTATATGTAGTTATGTGAAAATACTCGTTCATATCATATCGAAACTTCCAGACAAGCAGGCAGCTGATAACAGTGTTTATATCTACGACTGTGTTATTTATGCCTATGATTGCGATAATAACACATTAGCGTCACGGTTGTAATGTCTTTTGGGGTTGGCAGAGGCTTGAGTTACAACTAAACTCGTTTTTATCTTTTTGCGTAATTTAAAACATAATTACGAAATTTTCTTTTAGAGAAAACATTGCAAAAGAAATATGTGACGTCACTTGTCGATTTTATCAATTAAAAATATATATTCACGCCTCTACGTCCCTAACGGGATAGGCACAGACTATTGATTTCCACCTGGAACGTTCCTAACAAATCTCTCTTGCTTCACTCACACCCATTAACCTTCTCAAACATGATCTTCTGTTCTTCACATTACGTACATACGCCTTGAGAAGAACGTCTCAAATTTGATCTTTATAATTTCTACGCGGCCTACCCCGTCCAAATCTACCTTCCACTTTGGCTTTAAAGATTCCTTTTGTAACCCTCCTTTCATCCATCCGCTCCACGCTTCAAACCATCTTAACATACCTTTTTCTATTTCCTTCCTTGTTATCTCGATAATTCCTTCTATAAGGAAAGCTATCTATATACGTAGTATGTATATGTGGAGCAGCCCCTTTTAGTGGGTTCGATCGTGTTGAAGTCAACGTCCCGGGCAGGATATTGTCTAGGCGACGACCCGGGTTATTGTCCTGCAACCTGCCAGACATTTTGTAATACGACTCGTAGTTGGTTGGATTCAACATATTTGGCAAAAATCTTCCCTTAGTTAGAGAATCTCTGGATCGAACAACATACGCTTCACGAATAGTGGAAAGGCGGTTACGTAGGGGCCGGCCTAATAAGAAATATAACAGTCAGATAGACGCTATATTGAAAAAAGGTGACGTTAGATGTACCTATAACCGCCGAGAGTGTATGAGGAGATGTATAAATGTCAATGAAGCGAAAGTGGTCTGTCAGGATCGGGACAGGTGGGTATCCGTGATCTCTGCCTACCCCTCTACAGGGAATCAGGCGTGATGTGTATGTATGTATACGCTTCACGAGGTTAGATGCTTGTGTGCCCATCTTTGAAATTTCAGATATCACGGAGATAGAAATAGTACTTAATCTGTATCGTTGTAAATTTTCACTACTCAATCGGCTACCCATCCAAGTACTGACCGCACTTGATGTTGCTTAACTTTGATCGAACAATCCATTTAATATTATTAGCACTACCAAATAAAGTAACCCGCCCACGTACTATTAGTATATTGATACACCAACCTTTGGCTTTATTGATAAATATTCGTCAATATCAGTGATGTGTTAATTATCTAAGTAACGTGTGAGTTTAACGTGAGAATGTTTCCGTTATTCTTATATGTATATTCCTTATGTCCTGTGCTAGTCTGGGACGTAAAAAGAATGCTAACTACCGCTCTTCCCGGCTTGTCGTAGGAGGCGACTAAGGGACTAGGGGTAAATAGAATATATTATTGAGCGATGGACTAGCAATCTGTCACCATTATTTTATATGTCATTAAAACCCTTATAATATGTTAATAAAAGACCTAGGAGATATTATGTCTCGTACGCTGTGTGACCACATGGCAAAGAAGATTTTATCATGTCTCTAAAGTTCTGTCCACACCCGAAAGGGATTGAAGGACGTGAATGTATATGTATTCACTTATACTAATATCTTATACTTACGTACTTTTACCCCTTTTGGCTAGGACAGAATGTAGGTAACATAATATTTCATTTACTTACTTTTATAGTTAATATCAGTGTAGTAGTAAGTATTCTTATGAAATATGGGTGAAAAGTTGCTAACTTATCACCCAAACTTATTCTATATTACAGCCACTGTAAGACAAGCCAGCAATAAACAGCTAGTTAGATTTTTGTCTCAAATAAGCAAATAAGCATATGTATACGTTATAAAAAGTGCACCATTTATCATGTTTCTTTTTCTAAACCGCAGGGGAGGTATTTAGAGGTTGGTGGTCCTCTCATGGGAGATTATAAATAAAATAGTAACACAGGGGTCGCCTACGATGTATGCCTAATGTGTATGACAAAATAGATACATATACATTCACGTTATTTAATCCTTTCGTAATGTTATTTATGCGACTACATGAACTATATGCCACGTTTAATAGTTATCATCTTATAAATTTAATTGATGATGGACACTCAACTTCTTGCTACTCCGAATAGTTTTACGGTCGTAAATGTTTAAATTAGTATAAATGTACATTCAGAGATACACATCACGCCCGTTTTCATGTAGAGGAGTAGGAGAAATCATGGATCCCCAACTGTCCCGATCCTGACAAATCAGTTTGCCTTCATTGGCACTCATTCATCTCCTTATACACATTCGACGGTTATAGTTTAGTATAAATCTAATTATGTTAT
>JAMBLF010001877.1:0-10000 GCA_030578115.1 Leucoptera coffeella
GGAGATGTCGCGCCGGTTCGTACCCATATCCGCAGCAGGTCTCCAAGGTGAAGAGCCTCTAGTCGATAGAATAATGTAGGTAAGGGAAGTCGGCAAATTGGATCCGTAACTTCGGAATAAGGATTGGCTCTGAGGACCGGGGCGTGTCGGGTTTGGAGGGGATGCGGATGCGGCCGGTGCCGTGCCTGGTCGAAGCCCGATGCCTCGGTGTTGGGCGGACTCCGGGCGCGCGCCTCGGCGTTTCGCGGATCCTCCTAGCCGTGGATGCGTGTCGATTTCGTCTCGTGCGCGATCGGCGCGTTTCTGTACGACCGCCGTTCAACGGTCAGCTCAGAACTGGCACGGACAAGGGGAATCCGACTGTCTAATTAAAACAAAGCATTGCGATTGTCCACGATCACGTGGACATACCGCGCCGTCCGCGGTCAGTGCTCTTGGCCACAGTGTAAGAATGCTGACGCCAACCACAGAAAGGTGCCACCAAGATGCTGACGAGGATCTGGCGCAGTGACGGTGATGGCAGCGGTGCAACACTGCAAGTCAGCAAATGCAGCGGCAGCAGCTCCGAGTCCGCGGGGAGGCGGCGGCAGTAGCATTGACGTCAATCACTCGTTCTCGCATTGTTGTATAAAAAGACTAATACTTTACTCAATAAACCAGATCGTTACGAACCTTGTAGC
This sequence comes from Leucoptera coffeella, assembly GCA_030578115.1. Lineage (NCBI taxonomy): Eukaryota > Metazoa > Arthropoda > Insecta > Lepidoptera > Lyonetiidae > Leucoptera > Leucoptera coffeella. Next base: position 681 of record JAMBLF010001877.1, read on the forward strand.
GTTCTCATTTCTTCACCTCTCCTCCCGTAGTGGCAAAGACACCTTCAGTCTCAAATGGTGGCGCTGAGTCTGGCTCACCAGCTACGGGAACATCCTCATACCTAACCTTTGATCCCCCAACCTAGGCTCCCGGCTGCGCCTTTAGGTCTAGAGGCGTAGCTTTCCCTACCGTTAGGCACTACACACGGCTAGGTACACTTTATGCCTGGTGGCTCCGGCTGCCTCACATCCACGCGCCACACGCCTGACACACCACTCCACATTTATTATATATAAGTATATATTCGGGTTAGGCTATAGGGACTTAGGGCCAGTTAGGTACACACACCTTATTGGTGGCTAGGTTCATTTATAGGCTATCCCCCGTATCTTCCCACACTGCAGGGTCGGGACCCCTCTGTCACGACTCTGCGGTGTGTCCATGGTCCTTCGAGCCGGATACAAAAGTCAGCAACAACAAAACCAAACAAAACTAGTTGCCAATCTATCCGAAGATCAAACTACCGGAAAAATTGTTTTTTTGGCAACATCCATAGTGCAAACGATTTCACGTAATGGGATGCCAGTTTTACTTAGAGTTTTATGCGATCAAGGATCACAAGCATCGTTTTGTACAGAAGAAGCTGCACAATTAATAGGCGCGCAGAGAAACCAAATCGTCGCAGAAATAAGAGGAATTGGGGACCAAGCAACAAAAACATCCAATAGCACGATAAATGTGAATCTTGAACCTTTGTATGAGGAGAATTTCAAGCTACCAGTCACCCTATATGTGATGCCAAAACTCACGGGATTATTACCGAACAAAACGATTAAACCAATACCAGAACCCCAGTTAAAAGGAATACAGCTGGCAGATCCAACATATTACAAATCAGGCCAAATTGATGTTATTCTCGGTGCACACGAATTAAGTAATATCTTATTATCTGGATTCAAGAAAATTGGCGAAGGAGTTATAGCGCAACAAACTAAGTTTGGATGGATATTATCTGGCCTAGCATGTTATGCAACTGAAACAAACGTTGGATTAGTAAATTTAAACTTAACATTAACGGAACAAAAGAAATTAACCAAATTCTGGGAGCTGGAAGAGGTTCCTGACAACAGCTTTCTTAGTCAACAAGACGCAGACTGTGAAAAATATTACCAGAAAACCACAAAGAGAAACTCGGACGGGACATATACAGTAAGATTACCTTTCAAAAATAAAAATTTAGATTTGGGTGACTCGCGCAAAAAAGCTGCCGCTCGACTACTACAATTAGAAAAACAACTGTCAAAAAACGGAATACGCCAACAGTATAATGAATTTATGGAAGAGTATTTACAACTTGGACATATGAGAAAAGCCAAAAAGCGAGATACAGGAAAATACTACATTCCTCACCAACCAGTAATACGAGAAGACTCGCTCACAACTAAGCTGAGGGTGGTTTTTGATGCTAGCAGCAAATCCCAAGGAAAACTCAGTTTGAATGAGAATCTGATGAAAGGCCCGCGATTGCAAAACGACCTACCGACTATAATACTACGATGGCGGATGCACAACATAGCATTTATGGCAGATATAATGAAAATGTACAGATACATAAAGATACATGAAAAAGATATGCCATATCAACGTATTCTATGGCGTTTCAGTACGGACAAACCTATAGAGGAATATGAACTCACCACAGTGACCTACGGGACGTCATGTGCTCCATATTTGGCCATAAAAACACTTCAAAAACTAGCGTTGGATGAGCAAAAGAATTATCCATTAGCAAGTAAGATGACATTACAAGACTTTTACGTGGATGATCTGCTGAGTGGAGCTGATGATGTCACGTCAGCCAACATGTTACAAACAGAAATAACAAACCTATTAAACAAGGGAGGATTTCATCTGCGAAAATGGTCATCAAATTCACGAGAATTTCTCGATAACATCCAAGAAAATAAAGCAGATGGGCAACATATGAAACTCCCATTTGATGAAACAAGAAAATCACTAGGAATAATATGGTCACCACAAGAAGACAGTTTTTCTTTCCAAATATCAATTCAAGACCATTGCAAGCTTACAAAACGTATCATATTATCTGAAGTAGCCAAAATATTTGACCCCCTGGGATGGCTAGCTCCAATCATCATTACTATGAAACTTCTAGTACAAGAACTATGGCTGTTAGAAACCGATTGGGATGATCAAGTAAACTCTGATATAAGCAAGAGATGGGACGCTATACAACAAAATGTAAAAGTACTGGAAGCGATAAAAATACCCAGATGGTACAAGACAAATAAGAGAACACTAGAGTACACCCAATTACATGGATTCTGTGATGCATCGGAAAAAGCCTATGGAGCTGTTGTATATCTACGAGTTAAAGTGGAAAACGTATACCATATCACTTTAATACAAGCTAAGTCAAAGGTAGCTCCTAAGAAAAACAGAACCACATTGCCAAGGCTTGAACTATGTGCGGCAGTATTGCTCGCACAACTGATAAATAAAATACAACCAGCGCTAGAGGTTCCTAATACCCCCACATATTGCTGGACTGATTCCCAAATAGCACTCGCGTGGATAAAGAAAGAAGCTAGTCACTGGAAGCCTTTTGTTGCTAGAAGAGTAGCAGAAATCCAACGTCTACAACCTAAAGCGACATGGAGTTACGTGATGACATCCCTCAACCCAGCTGATTTAGTATCACGGGGTACAGACCCGGTGAAGTTACTGACAAACGAGCTATGGTGGAAAGGCCCAGACTGGTTGCGAGAAGATAAACTACCATTGACCAAAACTTTGCCAGAAACTATAATAGAACTAAAAAGTTACTCAACAATGACCGCAACACAAGAGAAAAATGAAATATGGGACCGATTCTCATCTTATGATCGACTCATAAGAGTTTTAGCATACTGCTATCGATTCACAAATAAAAATCGTTCAAAAGGGTCGCTTTCAGTGTCAGAAATTCAGGAAACGACTAACAAAGTACTGAAAGCAATACAAACAGAAACATTTCAGGAGGATTTACAAAGGTTAAAGAACACATCATCCTTAAAAAGTACTAGCAAACTATCCACATTGGATCCTTTTATAGATAATAACCAAATAATAAGAGTTGGAGGCCGATTACAAAACTCTGAACTTACATACGGAAACAAACATCCTGTGATACTACCAAATAAACATCGAATAACGTCACTCATAATTGAAGATGCACACAAAAAAACGTTACATGGAGGTAACAAACTAACCCTCGCATATATACGACAAAAGTATTGGATAATCGGAGGCATTAAGCAAGTTAAGTCGGTGCTATCAAAATGTGTCACGTGTACACGATACAAAGGCAAAACCGCCAGCCAGAAAATGGGCAACTTACCAACTGTTAGAGTAACACAGTCATATCCCTTCAGCAATTCTGGAGTCGACTTTGGAGGCCCAATAAAGGTTCGAGCTTTCAAAGGCAGAGGATATCAATCACGAAAAGCATACATAGCACTATTTGTGTGCATGGCCACTAAAGCCATACATTTAGAACTAGTCAACGATCTGACAACAGAGGCGTTTCTTGCGGCGCTAAAACGATTCATAGCCCGGAGAGGACCTGTGACTAATATATACAGCGATAATGCAACAAATTTCATTGGAACTGCTAAGGTCTTGTACGATGAAATAATGCAGATAACCCAGTCATCGAACTTCACAGATGAACTGACAAATTTGGGCACTAAGTGGCACTTCATCCCATCATATTCACCACATTTTGGAACAATGTGGGAATCCGGTATTAGAGCAATGAAACACCATTTAAGACGAGTCATTGGTGAATCAATCTTAACCATAGAAGAAATAACGACCCTTCTATGTCAAATAGAAGCCTGCTTAAACTCCCGACCACTTTGTCCTTTAAATGAAGACGTAAATGATAAAACCATTTTAACACCAAGTCATTTCCTAATTGGACGCGAAGCTGTTGGAGTACCGGATCCAATTGCACATTCAACAATAGAATTGACAGATAGGTGGAAGCTTGTACAAAGGATGAGGAAAGACTTTTGGTCTGCTTGGACAAAAGATTACTTAAACTTACTACAACAACGGTACAAGTGGACAAAAGAGCAAGAAAACTTACGAATAGGCACTGCTGTACTGATCAAAGACGAAAACATCAACCCAAGCAAATGGCCGCTAGCAAAAATCATTGCAGTACATCCAGGAGAAGATGGACAAACACGTGTGGTCACAATACAGAAATCAAACGGTCATAAGTCCAAACGAGCCATACATACATTGATACCACTACCTGTAAACGAAAATAACAACGACGGTAACAAGGAAACACAAAACAAGATGACTGGCAGAAATACAAGTAAACATCCAACATACGCACATGCAAGCACCGGGGTAAAAGTGTGGAAGCATGTACTACTAATAACGTTACTAGTAATACAACTAGTTAGTGGAACGCTAGCGAATTACACAATTAGAGGAATACCATCTGGAATATACGTAGAAGAACTGGGACTTACGACAGTGAACAGGGGAATTTTTCGCGTAGAAACCTATTGTTCAAGAGAAAAAATAGTTGACGATAAAAAAGCAATTCAAGATGTAACGAAACATTTCAAAAATATGTGCCGGAAAGCAAATTATGACGGATATCAAACCCACTGTGATGAATTCTATAAGCACTTAGAAGAAGAACAAGTCAAGTTTGAAACAACAGTACAATATCTATCAGACTTAGAACACACAAGACGGAAACGAGGTCTGCTAGGGCAGTTTATGACATCAATCTTCGGAGTAAACGATGAAGTGTATAAAGACATTGATGCACTTCAAAACAACCAAAAACAATTGATCGAGGCAGCGAATCATCAAACCCATGTCATGTTGTCTACTATAACAACCGTAAATCAAACGGAACAACGAATACAAAGCAAACTTAACAGATTTCAGAATAAAATAAACCAAGCAATAGAGTACCTACAAAGTGTTAATAAGTACTTGAAACATGAAGAAGAAAATCAACTCGCAATACAAGTGTTACAGGCGTTCAATCTAGCAAACAGCTACATAACGGAAATAACATATCACTACGAAGGATTGGTAAAAATATTTCTGGAAAAAGCATCAATATATAGTATCTTATCACCGAGAAGCATTCGAGACTTAATAACAGAAAAGAACACTAAAATGCCAAATAATATAAAAATTGTGCAAACACCACTTCTAGACACAAAAATAACAGAGAACGATACTCACATACAAGTCTCTGCATATTTTCCGATACACGAAACATCAAAATATACATTGGTGCATATAACTCCAATACCGAAAAGAACTGAAGACGGCGAAATGCGAAATATCGTAACACAACATACATTTTTGGGGATAAACTATCACGCAGAAAAATATTTTGAGCTCACGCATGAAGAATTCAAGTCATGCATACAAAAACAAAATGGCTACATATGTAATCCTGTCGCTATCACAATGATGCAACTTCATAAGAACTGCATCATGGACATGATATTTCAGACTAACAACGACAACGAAACTGATTGTCACACAAATAGCTACACGCCAGCTAACGATGTAACATGGAAAAAGATGTACATAGCAAATACATGGCTAATCATTCCGAAAAAGAAAACAACAATATCAATCATCTGTGGTGGACAGCGCCAAGCAGCCTTAATCGATGACATAAGCATCATTCAAATATCAGAGAACTGTATAATTAAAACAAAAACCAGTTTGCTAACAGCCACACGAAGTGAAACCTCAACAGCAGTGACATCCTACTTAAAACCGATAAACTACACTATTAACACAGATTTAAAGAAAATCGCTAATGACAATATATCAAAGGAAACAGTCTTGGATATAACTCACAACTTATTACAAAACGAATTACAAACTGAACAAAACTTATCAAAAGAACTAAAAAACACCGTCTGGTATCAGTTCTCGTCACCTACCTCGGTCAATATAAGTTTATTAATAATAACAAGCATATTAGTCTTAACCTTAGTTATTTTTTATGTTAACAGGTATAGAAAACGGAAACGGGACGACGTGCAGCGAGTGGCGGGCGAAATGCTGATGCGCGACATCTGCAGCCGCCCCCGCCGGAGGAGACCGGCAACCTTGGAGCCTGCAGCCACGCAGCCGGACACCGCTCCACCTGCCACACCACAAAGGCAGGCGACCCCGGGCAGCCTCTACCAGATGCAATCCATCTCTGCCGGGGCCCAAAATGTCCACAATCACGTGGACATACCGCGCCGGCCGCGGTCAGTGCTCTTGGCCACAGCGTCAGAATGCTGACGCCAACCACAGAAAGATGCAGTCGGACAATCGGGCCACCAAGAATGCTGACTAGGATCCGGCGCAGTGACGGTGATGGCAGTGGTGCAAGAGTGCGAGTCAGCACATGCAGCGGCAGCAGCTCCGAGCCCGCGGGGAGGCGGCGGCAGTAGCATTGACGTCAATCACTCGTTATCGATTATTGTATATAAAGACTGAGATTTTAATCAATAAACTAGATCGTTACGAACCTTGTAGCGTTCTCATTTCTTCACCTCTCCTCCCGTAGTGGCAAAGACACCTTCAGTCTCAAATGGTGGCGCTGAGTCTGGCTCACCAGCTACGGGAACATCCTTGTCCACGATCACGTGGACATACCGCGCCGTCCGCGGTCAGTGCTCTTGGCCACAGTGTAAGAATGCTGACGCCAACCACAGAAAGGTGCCACCAAGATGCTGACGAGGATCTGGCGCAGTGACGGTGATGGCAGCGGTGCAACACTGCAAGTCAGCAAATGCAGCGGCAGCAGCTCCGAGTCCGCGGGGAGGCGGCGGCAGTAGCATTGACGTCAATCACTCGTTCTCGCATTGTTGTATAAAAAGACTAATACTTTACTCAATAAACCAGATCGTTACGAACCTTGTAGCGTTCTCATTTCTTCACCTCTCCTCCCGTAGTGGCAAAGACACCTTCAGTCTCAAATGGTGGCGCTGAGTCTGGCTCACCAGCTACGGGAAAATCCTCATACCTAACCTTTGATCCCCCAACCTAGGCTCCCGGCTGCGCCTTTAGGTCTAGAGGCGTAGCTTTCCCTACCGTTAGGCACTACACACGGCTAGGCACACCTTATGCCTGGTGGCTCCGGCTGCCTCACATCCACGCGCCACACGCCTGACACACCACTCCACATTTATTATATATAAGTATATATTCGGGTTAGGCTATAGGGACTTAGGGCCAGTTAGGTACACACACCTTATTGGTGGCTAGGTTCGTTTATAGGCTATCCCCCGTATCTTCCCACACTGCAGGGTCGGGACCCCTCTGTCACGACTCTGCGGTGTGTCCATGGTCCTTCGCCTTTTTTATTTTCCACCCCTATGGTGATACTATTTTACTTTAATTGTTTTAATTTGAATAATTAATTAAATTGTAACGTAACTTTGAATATACTTTAACTTAACTTTACTTGGATTTAACTTTGAATTCACTTTAACTTAACTTTAAATAATAACTTAACCAAAACCGCGATGACAACTCGAGACCAAACGCGTATCCCCCTTAGGGTAGAGGATAGTTTTGGTGGTCGCAAGGTCACGGCTCGGCGTATCAACCGCATCGGGTTGTCGCTTTGTTAGACTCGATAGTACGTGCTGAATTCTGTAGACATCTCTCGCATAACCCGGGCCGAGGGGTGCAGGAGACAGCAGTACTTGCTAGGTTCGTTATTAGCTGTAGGATAGGGACAGAAGACGTTTGAAAACATAGAGAAGAACGAAAATGGAAGCGGAAAACATAAACAGCCTCCTACAGGAACAAGATTACTTCAATACAGAGCTCAAGAAGTTACTGAGTAATGTAAAGAAAGATGGAGTGGCTAGACGAACCCTGAAGTACATACAATCAAGACGAAAGACAGCGGGAGAACTGTACCAATCTTCAAAAAACATTCACATAAACATTGAGAACGACCCAATCCTGGAAAACCATTACCAAAAGAAGACGACGACTATCCGGGGGGAAGCATACAGAAGCAACCCTCGGAAAACCTACAAACTAGACACGACTACTACAATCCGATAGGAAGCAGACACGAGCAGCCATCGGAAAAACTACTATGGGGAAACTACCCCGACTACCCGGGAGGAAGCAAACAGAAGCAACCCTCGGAAAACTTACAAAACAGACACTACGACTACTTGCCGGGAGGAAGCATACAACGAGCAACCCTCGGAAAACTTACAAAACGGACACGACGACTACAATCCGAAAGGAAGCATACACGAGCAGCCTTCGGAAAACTACTAAGGGGAAACTACCCCGACTACCCGGGAGGAAGCAAACAGAAGCAACCCTCGGAAAACTTACAAAACGGACACGACGACTACAATCCGAAAGGAAGCATACACGAGCAGCCTTCGGAAAAACTACTTGGGGAAACTACCCCGACTACCCGGGAGGAAGCAAACAGAAGCAACCCTCGGAAAACTTACAAAACAGACACGACGACTATACCGGGAGGAAGCATACGACGAGCAACCCTCGGGAAACTTATACTACTTAAACTAGACTAACTACTACTAACCAGTGAACTACTTAAACTAGACATGACTTCTACGATCCGCAAGAAAGCATACACGTGCATCTTACGGAAATCGAACCAACCAGCCAGCACAAATCGCAAGCAAATTCACATAAGCAGCTTTCGGAATTCGACCATACTATAAACTCTTATAACAAAAACCGTACGAGCAGTTACTTAACTTTCTTTATTCTCTATGTATACAGGACAACAAAAACGGGACGGCGAGCAGCGAGTGGCGGGCCAGATGCTGATGCTGAACATCCGCAGCCGCCCCCGCCGGAGGATACCGGCAGCCTTGGAGCCTGCAGCCACGCAGCCGGACACCGCTTCACCTGCCTCACCACCGCCTGGGAGCCCCGGGCGGCCTCTGCCAGATGCAATCCATCTCTGGCGGGGCCCAAAATGTCCACGATCACGTGGACATACCGCGCCGTCCGCGGTCAGTGCTCTTGGCCACAGTGTAAGAATGCTGACGCCAACCACAGAAAGGTGCCACCAAGATGCTGACGAGGATCTGGCGCAGTGACGGTGATGGCAGCGGTGCAACACTGCAAGTCAGCAAATGCAGCGGCAGCAGCTCCGAGTCCGCGGGGAGGCGGCGGCAGTAGCATTGACGTCAATCACTCGTTCTCGCATTGTTGTATAAAAAGACTAATACTTTACTCAATAAACCAGATCGTTACGAACCTTGTAGCGTTCTCA
>JAMBLF010001877.1:15000-20000 GCA_030578115.1 Leucoptera coffeella
TGTTTTTATCTAAATTCATATTATATATCGAACCAAAAATTATAAAACTACCCTCGCGTCACAATTTTTCTTATATTTTATATCAATATCAATATGTAGGTAGACGGCATATTGTGTAGTCAGTTTATCCGTCATACCGCGCCCGTAATGTGTCTGTTGTGCACGGGCAGACCGTTAAATAAAATGTGTCTCTACAAAATCGTATTTAATCATGCTTAAATAATAATTGCGAATTCGTTCCATACCTGTTCATTTCAAATAATCAACTGGACTTCGTTCATTGACAGTCAACAAATACATATTTGCTTCAAACGGATTCCGGACCGGAGCATAATATGCAGGTACGTTTTATTATTATGTTACGAACGAACGACGAATACATACCTATTAAACAATCAGATGTCATGTTGGCGTTTCTGCGTGTGAATAAAACAACCGCTTTATCACATGGCCTGGCCTATCTATCTAACCGGTTAACATGTTATAGGTTCGAGGTGGCCAGGCCATATCTAGTCCGAAGTTTCGCGGATGGACATCTGAACCAACGACAACGTTAAAGAATTACGTTACTAAATAAACTAATCGTAACCCTTACATATGTAAAACTTGTGTCTTTAAAACAATTTATGCCCATAGACAATTTGTACCACTAGAGCGGTACATACAGCCATTATATATCGGTTAAATAAAAATAATTTGAAGTTAAGCTTTCATTTAGAAACAGTCAGAACAATTAATTAAATTTATTCGAAGCACAGGATACATAATAATATTTGTAATAGGCATTGTAATAATAATATTAATATTTGGCAGTACACTTAATTATATGACTGTTAGTATAGCTCAACAACTCAACAACAATTGACTGGCATGTTTTAGTCACTGTGTTCCTATGATGTAACGGTAACGTGGTAGGATAAAAAATAACTATTTATGTATTATTATTATTATTTTATAAGCACGCACGTACGCACGCACGCACGCCCAGACAATTTGTATCATACATTTGGTACATACAGCTATAATATATCGGTTAAGTAATAATAATAATGATTGTTTCATTGAAGTCTAATAGATTGTTTTCATTCAGAAACAGAACAATTTTATTAAATTTATATTTGTGAAGCATAGGATAAATGATTTGTAATATGCATTGTAATAATATTAATATTTAGCAGTACACTTAATTAAATGACTGTTAGTATAGCTCAACAACAATAGATTGGCATGTTTTAGTCACTGTGTTCCTATGATGTAACGGTAACGTCGTAGGATAAAAAAATAACTATTTATGTATTATTATTATTTTATAAGCACGCACGCACGTACGCACGTACGCACGCACGTACGCACGCACGCACGCACGCTCAGACAATTTGTACCATACATTTGGTACATACAGGCATAATATGTCGGTTATGTAATAATAATGAATGTCTCATCGAAGTCTAAAAGATTGTTTTCATTTAGAAACAGAACAGTTTAATTAAATTTATATTTGTGAAGCGTAGGATAAATAATTTGTAATATCCATTGTAATAAATTAATTAATTGGCCGTACCTAATTATATGACTGTTAGTATATAGCCCAAAAATTGAAAACAATTGACTGGTATGATTTAGTCACTGTGTTCCTATAATGTAACGGTAGTAGCGTCATAGGATAAAAACAACTGCTTGTAAATAATTTTTTTTTTATAGTCACGTACGTCGTTACAATAAAGCTTGTGCGTGTGTGACGTGTGCGTGTGCACCGTGTGGTTCGTGTGGTAGCTGTGGTACCGTGTGGTCGTGAAGGCAAATATTAAAAACATAAACCCTAATGTTTGTTGTTTTTCTCTCGTGCGTGCAATGCGTGGGCGTGGGATTCGTGGGTGTGCGGCCGCACACGGTAACGTCATTTTTTTTAGTGATATTACATTTCAGATGTATGCATTACACTAAAACGCGTTACTTAGTGCGTGCGTGCGTGCGTGTGCGTCGTGTGCGTGTGCGCGCACACGTGTTCGTGCGGTTCGTTTGCATATTGAAAAACTCGATAGTGTACACGCAGCACACATATTTGTTCGTTGTCATGGTGATACATCAACATCACCACCAACACACGCATTGACACTCCCGGACGACAGGACGTTCGCGCCAATGTATGCCAACAGCGCGAGTCAGTGTATCGTCGTTCAAACGCGAACAACACGTATGAACGACGATATTGACTTTCGCGTTGCTTGGTCGCTGCAAACATACGTCTCAATGAGAGACTTAAATATAAAGGTGTTGGACGGACCGCGACTCTCGCACGTGTGCCTCGCTGATGGTTATTTTAATGTTATGAATTAAAATAACATGATACGTTAGCGACGCCATGTGCGTTTGATGTGGTCTCGGTGCGTCTTAGCCTTTATTGTGTGTTTCATCCAACCGCTGTTAAGTTTGTCGTCGTGGCTGGTGTGTTGGTGTGCGCTGTTCTCGCGACAGTGAGACTACCACACACTACTGAAACACACGAGCCACGATTGACGCGCGGTACAGTTTTGGTGGGGAAGAGCATACGTTCCGATCGCGTCGGTTGCGTGCCTTTGCGTTCATTTCCAACTATGTGTATCCCGTTCGTAGCGCTTAATCGCCAACAGCTGAAAGCTGCGTCGTTGTCGTCGTGCCGTTTTAATATATCATTAGAATAGCACACTTCATCGTCCCATGTTTTTTAGTTTAGTTTGGAAATGATGCGCGCACAACGAACGGTGTTTTCACATCGGAAGGACTCGAAAGCTGGTGGGCCTTTTGACCGCGCAATCAATTAGAACATCCGTCGCGTTGCGTTGCCGCGCGATTGTCATCGCGAGCTCTCGCAGTGCGACGGATGAGTGTCGCACACTTTCGACACGAAAGTGTTGCGACAATTATTTATGTCGCGATTTACGCATTAAGCATGTTATGGAACGTGTTCAAGTCTCTCTAAAAACGGGCGTGTTATTATTGTTTACAAACGTTTCGCACGTTTAATAATTGAACGATACGAACGCTCGTTTTGGGAACTTTCGTCTTTTGCTGCGGACGCGGTCTTAGTGTCTCGTTGCGAATGACTTTTTGTGAGACGCACTATGTCATGTAGTGTGTTTTGCACGCGACGTTGATGTGTTTGAACAGTCAGGACGATCACGGTGACCTACGCGTCGCCGTCGTCCGAGACACCGCCTGTGTGCGCGTTATTTTTTAACGTTTACATCGGTGCGTGTTGACTTGTCACGTCAGCTCCCTGGTTGATCCTGCCAGTAGTTATATGCTTGTCTCAAAGATTAAGCCATGCATGTCTCAGTGCAAGCCGTATTAAGGCGATACCGCGAATGGCTCAATATATCAGTTTTGGTTCCTTAGATCTTACTCGGTTACTTGGATAACTGTGGTAATTCTAGAGCTAATACATGCAATCAGAACTCTGACCAGCGATGGAATGAGTGCTTTTATTAGATCAAAACCAATCGACGGAGGGCCTCGCGTCCGTAAGTCGTTCATTTTGATGAATCTGGATAACTTTTGCCGATCGCATGGTCCAGTACCGGCGACGCATCTTTCAAATGTCTGCCTTATCAACTTTCGATGGTAGTTTCTGCGACTACCATGGTTGTCACGGGTAACGGGGAATCAGGGTTCGATTCCGGAGAGGGAGCCTGAGAAACGGCTACCACATCCAAGGAAGGCAGCAGGCGCGCAAATTACCCACTCCCGGCACGGGGAGGTAGTGACGAAAAATAACGATACGGGACTCTTTAGAGGCCTCGTAATCGGAATGAGTACACTTTAAATATTTTAACGAGGAACAATTGGAGGGCAAGTCTGGTGCCAGCAGCCGCGGTAATTCCAGCTCCAATAGCGTATACTAAATTTGTTGCGGTTAAAAAGCTCGTAGTTGCATTTGTGCGCCGCGCTGTCGGTGCACCGCTCCCGCGGTGATACTGACACGTCTGCGGAGCATATCGTCGGTGAGCCGCCGGTTAAACGGCGGTTCAATATCAAAATCCTATCGCGGTGCTCTTCAGTGAGTGTCGAGATGGGCCGACAATTTTACTTTGAACAAATTAGAGTGCTCAAAGCGGGCTCAAAACGCTGCTTGAATATTTCGTGCATGGAATAATAGAATATGATCTCGGTTCTATTTTGTTGGTTTTCAGAACTCCGAGGTAATGATTAATAGGGATAACTGGGGGCATTCGTATTGCGACGTTAGAGGTGAAATTCTTGGATCGTCGCAAGACGAACATCAGCGAAAGCATTTGCCAAAGGTGTTTTCATCAATCAAGAACGAAAGTTAGAGGTTCGAAGGCGATTAGATACCGCCCTAGTTCTAACCGTAAATATGTCGTCTAGCGATCCGCCGACGTTATTCAAATGGCTCGGCGGGCAGCTTCCGGGAAACCAAAGATTTTGGACTCCGGGGGGAGTATGGTTGCAAAGCTGAAACTTAAAGGAATTGACGGAAGGGCACCACCAGGAGTGGAGCCTGCGGCTTAATTTGACTCAACACGGGAAATCTCACCAGGCCCGGACACCGGAAGGATTGACAGATTAACAGCTCTTTCTTGATTCGGTGGGTGGTGGTGCATGGCCGTTCTTAGTTGGTGGAGCGATTTGTCTGGTTAATTCCGGTAACGAACGAGACTCTAGCCTGCTAAATAGGCGTCGTCATTTAGGTGTGCGCGGCCAACGGTCGCGTGACTCACTGACGGCGTATTAAAATTCTTCTTAGAGGGACCGGCGGCTTACCGAGCCGCACGAGATTGAGCAATAACAGGTCTGTGATGCCCTTAGATGTCCTGGGCCGCACGCGCGCTACACTGAAGGAATCAGCATGTTCTCCCTGGCCTAGAGGCCCGGGCAACCCGCTGAAACTCCTTCGTGCTTGGGATTGGGGTTTGAAATTGTCCCCCATAAACGAGGAATTCCTAGTAAGCGCGAGTCATAAGCTCGCGTTGATTACGTCCCTGCCCTTTGTACACACCGCC
>JAMBLF010001878.1:0-2500 GCA_030578115.1 Leucoptera coffeella
AAAGCCTGAAGCTAATAGTAATAACAAAGACAATACATCTAACATAACAAGTGCAAACGCTGCATCCACAGACACTAGTGACGTGAAAGAAGCAGATTTGTACGGCCCGAAGATACCGGAAAATCTACAAAGAAGATTACAAGAGGTACCGGTAGAGGAAAAAGTGTTCAAACCTGTGTTTAGGGACAAGAGTGAGCGAGAGAAGAGTGAGTCTTGTAGCTCCGACTCGTGGGTGGAGGCGACGGAGAGTAGGCCTAAGAAGAGTAAGAAAAAGAAGAGCAAAAAGAATAAACACAAAAGATCTAAACATAAGAAAAAAGATAGATAAATGTTTTGTTACTAAGTTAGAAGTTTTATTTTATACCTTTCATTAGCACCGTGGGAGCTGGGACGTACGAGGAATGTTATCTAACTCCGTACTTGTCGACATGTCGTAGAAACGAGACTAAGGGCCGACGGAGGTGAAAGTTCTATTGGGCGATGGCTTAGCAATCCATCACCAATGTTCCAAACGAATGCCATTACAACCCTTGTAGTAAAAATTAAAATAATCTTGACTAAACCTACCTTGTTCTAAGAACAGAAGTGGTAAGTGCTTTAAATCGGTATACAACCAAACCATCATCCTGATAATAACATTTCTCTTACAACAATGCCCCTAATAATGTCCTCAGGTTAAAATATTATTTAAAACATGGCACTCTGTCCATGATTAAAAGGTAAGCAACTAAGGTCTAACTACTAAACTAAAACTAAGTTCTGCACGTCAGTGTGTCTGGAAGTACATCTACTGTAAGAGACGTCAATATGAATGCATAGATCATCTTCCCTCCATTCTTCTATTTTAAAAGTTATTACGTTATATCCTGTGCGAGCCTGGGACGTCAAAATCAAAACGACAAAATTAGTACCGAAAATTTTGTCAACTACCGTTGCTATTGGTCTACGAAATCTACATTAAGTTCATTTCACACTCACGCTGTAGTTCTATATGGTCGAAACCAGAATGTCTGAAGTCCACAATAATGAAAAAAATTTATCGACGTATCTGCAAAAAGTTTATCACAAGCAAGTGATGACGATAGTTTTTAAAATAAAAAGAATTTTTCATAATAATTGTTTGACTGTAGTGTGTTATATATATTCGAGTCGCCAATTATATCTTTACTATTACGATACTGTTTAACTGTTATTTCTTGATATGAATGTATATATGAAAATATCATATGAAGAAAACAAAAAAATCTATAATACAATAATATTTTAATTTAACTCATTCGGAGCCAACGACACGCCTCGCGTGTCCATGAAAATTCTACTCGCCACGCCGCGGACACGCCACTCATGTCCCTAAGTTTACGATTATATCTCGAAAAGTACATAAAAAAAAATTAATAAGAATTTGTGTACATGGTATTTACCACACGAATAACCATATATTCACGTGGTTTCTACTTTAAAAGAAGTTATGTTTATACTAAAAACGAATACCTTGTGTGATGTCAAGAACACGCTACGTGTGTCCACTTTGAGTATGCGACCAGAGGTTCTAAAAGTTTGTTTAACTTTCCATCAAACTCACTACGTTAGCTTGTTTATTATAATATTAGTACCTACACAATAATATGTTTCTGGGTGATTTTAGTTGATAGATGAGTAAATAATTTATATACTATACAAACAACAAAAAATATTATAAATTTAATAATATATAAGTAAGTTTGAGAATCACATCATATTTAATTTACCTATCTACCTAAATATCCCTATTCCGCCATAATTCCTGGTTTAAAATCACTATACTGTTGCCACAACCTTATCTCTTTCGTTGCACAAACAGAACTAAGGCAATAAACTACCACAATGTATTATAAACGTATTTAGAAACATTAAACTTCGCGCGTGGTTTCTTAGTCGCAGAGCCGAGGACACGCCTCGCGTGTTCATGACCGTTTGTATGGCGGCCCGCTAGTAAGACGCTGAAAAATGGCGCGGCGTCGAATGAGCTAATAGGTATACCACCGATCGATCGACAAGATCGCCTCCCGACACGACCCACGGCTGCCCTAATTTCGGCAACCCCCTGTGCAACGTCCGGGGCCACGGTGCCATAGACCACCCCGCACTTTTCATTCAATTCTTCCCTGAATGCCGCTAGTTTCAATTCTCTAGACCCCTGGCCACCTACCCCCGACCTTTGCATTTCCCACATCTCTACGCTCAGCGAGCCATATTCTCGCGACACTTCCTTAAACCGGTCCAACCCTTTCCCCAGTGCCTGCGCTCCGCTGCCCCCTTCACAGCCTCCTCGGCGGCCCGCAGAGCCTCTATCTGAGTGCAAGATCTGGCCCTGGACTCCACTTACTCCAGAACCAGGGTGTTCATGAGAGCCATTCTCTAAACAACTAACTCCCGCACCTCCTTCTTGAGGTTGCCAGCCGCCTTGGATTCCAGCGCCTCTTTGGCCTCCAGGAAAGCGGCATTTGTTGTCGATGCCGCA
>JAMBLF010001878.1:12500-15000 GCA_030578115.1 Leucoptera coffeella
TAATATATATATAATTTCAATTTCCGTGTCTTCCTAATTATTATTAGCTATTTATATGCATATATATTTTAACCCTAACTAAACTATGTAGGTATGCTCCTCGATGGGAGTCAAGTATGACTCCGCCGTATGCCTTTTTTCACAGCAATGATCCACCATCACCAGATCCAGTCCTACGATCATACTACATACATACATACATGCGTACTCAACTTTCATACTACTCATCATAATTCAAAATAGTTTCTTCTTACACTTCATTTATCTATCTACCCCATATCGTTTTACTTCCATTCGCCTTTAACAACATTCCTTCCATCCATATTCACACCTTGCCTGTGCTTTGTCTCGCTTTTGCCTTCAACCTACAACATTCAGCATCTCTCTCTATCGTTTTTACCTGCGTCGACCCTTTTTGATGTGTTTGCGCATCGGTCGCCGCTCGGCGGGAGGCTTCAAGCCCGTTGCCCGCTCGGTGCGACAGGCCCGCCACACCAAACATTTTGAAAATTTTACATATTTTTACATATTTACATATAAATGTGTTTATATTTTCCCATACTTGTTTCATGCATACCTCCCACTTACATACCTAACATTTGCATATCTACTTACATCCATTTTCTATATTTGCTCTATATTATACATTCGTACTCACACATTTTCATGAATATCACCCACATACTCTTATTATTTTTTAAACAGGCCTCATTTCCATCTCACTCTATTCACCACTCATCCATACTGTGTTTTCCTTACATACACTAACCAAATCTTTTATATAGTTTCCATACCTCATTTGTTCCGACTCTAGTACTCACACTCATACATACTTCTAATACTCAATTGGTGTTTTATACATCATCCAGCCGTCACTAAAATCGTTTCTTCTTACACTTCATTTATCTGTCTACCCCATGTTGCTTTACTTCCAATCACCTTAACACCATTCCTTCCAACCATATTCACGTCTTGCCTCTGTTTTGTCCCGCTTTTGCCTTTAACCCACTAGATTCACCATCTCTCTCTATCTTTTTACCTGCGTCGTCGAACGGGTCAGCCGCGTCGCCACGTTGCCAAACTAGGAGCCCCCGCCGCCCGCTCTCCGCCACGTTGCCTCATCGTGCACCCTCTCATTCACAAAAGCGGATCCTATTTTAAGTGTTTGCGCATCGGCCAACGCTCGGCGAGAGGCTTCAAGCCCGTCGCCCGCACGGTGCGACAGAGCCCACCACACCGAAATTTTGAAATTTTTACATATATACACACATTTTCAAATACTCGTTTCATGCATACCTCCCACTTACATACCTAACACTTGCATATCTACTTACATCCGTTTTCTATATTAATTCTATTTTATATATTCGTACACGCACATTTTCATGACTATCACCCACATACACTTACTTTTTTAATTTTTATTATTTATATTAACATACTCATATGAACTCTCGATCATATACCGACATAAAGACCTCCCAGTATTTTCGGTTTTACGACCGGAAACGAACTCAAAGCCGCAGATGTGGGGCAACGCCTCAACCACCATGCCATGCATTTGTCGATATCTCCCACCATGCATCGCTCGAAGCCTACGTCCGTCTCAACTTTCGCTCGCATTCCTCGCTATCTTCCGTCTCTCTCCCCTCGCACTGATTTAGCCGCCCGGCGCGCGAGCTTCAATCCGACTCACCGGACGGAGCGACAGGCGCCACACATTTGAGTGGCCCAAATAAGCCCCATTTCCATCTCACTCTATACACTCTATTCACCACTCATCCATACCGTGTTTTTCTTACATACACTAATCAAATCTTTTATATTGCTTCCATACTTTATTCGTTCTGACTCTAGTACACACACTCATACATACTTCTAATCCTCAATTGTTGTTTTATACATCATCCAGCCGTCACTAAAATCGTTTCTTCTTACACTTCATTTATCTGTCTACCCCATGTTGCTTTACTTCCAATCACTTAACACCATTCCTTCCAACCATATTCACGTCTTGCCTCTGTTTTGTCCCGCTTTTGCCTTTAACCCACTAGATTCACCATCTCTCTCTACCTTTTTACCTGCGTCGTCGAACGGGTCAGCCGCGTCGCCACGTTGCCAAACTAGGAGCCCCCGCCGCCCGCTCTCCGCCACGTTGCCTCATCGTGCACCCTCTCATTCAAAGAAGCTCGACCCTATTTTAAGTATTTGCGCATCGGCCAACGCTCAGCGGGAGGCTTCAAGCCCGTCGCCCGCACGGTGCGACAGAGCCCGCCTCACCGAAAAAAAAAATTTGAGATTTTTATATACATGAACACATTTTCACATACACATTTCAAGCATACCTCCCACTTACATACCTAACACTTGCATATCTACTTACATCCATAATCTATATTTACTCTATTTTATACATTCGTACATACACATTTTCATTACTATAACACACATACACATACATTCACTTTCTTTCTTTCTTATTATTTATATTAACATACTA
>JAMBLF010001878.1:22500-29398 GCA_030578115.1 Leucoptera coffeella
GGAAGAAGCCAAAACTGAGGTCACCTCGCTCGTCCGCTGTGGTTCTGACAATTTCACCTGAGGGTCAGGCCAAGGGAGTGACTTTTGCCCAAGTCCTCAAGTTGGCCAAAGAGAAGGTGCCTGTGGAGGACTTTGGTGAACTGGGAGTGCGGATTCGCCACACGGCAACCGGCGCAAGGCTCCTAGAAGTGCCTGGAGCAGCCAGCGCAGAGAAAGCTGATGCACTTGCGTCCAAACTTGCGGATGCTCTGGGCTCGGAGCTTGTCAAGGTGTCCAGGCCAGTTAGATGTGCAGAGCTGAGGCTCTCTGGTTTGGACGATTCAGTCACCCCAGAAGAAGTGGTTGAAGAGGTGGCTAAGGTGGGTGGATGTTTACCCCAATGTGTAAAAGTGGGAGAAATAAGGTTCTCCCCGTCCGGCTTGGGGACAACATGGCTGAGATGTCCTGTGTCGGCAGCGAAAAGGGTTGCCTCGGGTCGACTGCTAATTGGCTGGGTGTCGGTCCGCGTTCAGCTCCTGGAACCTTGGCCCCAGCGGTGCTATAGGTGCCTTCAATTTGGCCATGTAAGGCACATGTGTACCGCTGAGAGGGACCGCAGTGATGAATGCTATCGCTGTGGTCAAATTGGTCATAAATCTGCTGAGTGTAGCAACGCGGCCCATTGTAGCCTCTGTGCTACAATAAAGAAACCCGCAAATCATCGGGCGGGTAGCAAGGTATGCGTGGGATCCCGACCCCAGAAGAAGACGAAAAAAGCAGCCCCAAGGACCGGGGCCCCTGCTGCACAACCCCCAGCAGCCCCTGTAAAAGGCAGGGAAGAGGAGGCGATGGAAGCGTAAATGCTCCATTTTCGGCTCCTCCAGGCGAACGTTAACCACTGCGCCGCGGCTCAAGACCTTCTTCTTCAGTCGCTGGCGCAGTGGTCGATCGATGTCGCCATGGTGGCCGAGCCTTATTTCGTCCCTGACACTTGGTTCGGGGACGCGGATGGCTCGGTCGCCGTTGTGTCCTCTGGTGTGAACGTACCGGCCCCTGCTATCACCGCTAGGGGTCGGGGGTACGTGGCAGTCCTTTGGGGAGACATTGTTGTTGTCGGTGTCTATTTCTCCCCAAACTGGAGTCTCGCAGATTTTGAACAGTCGGTCGATGGGCTCGGCCGTGAAATAATGCGCGTCCGGCCCAGAGAAGTGCTGGTTGCGGGGGACTTTAACGCAAAATCCCGAACATGGGGGTCCCCCGCCACAAACGTCAGGGGCGAGACTCTGGAGTCGTGGGCAGCGTCGACCGGCCTCATCTTATTGAATCGAGGCTCGGTCGAAACTTGCGTGCGGCGGACGGGGGGGTCCATCGTAGACTTGACGTTTGCGACCCCCGCGCTCGCGCGCACTGTCCGCAACTGGACTGTCTTGGAGCGGGAGGAGACTCTGTCCGATCACCGGTACATTCGGTTCGACCTCTCCTCCGCTCCAGCTGATACTTCGGTCCGTACCAGAGGACACAACAACGGGTCCTCCCCGAGATGGTGCCTCAAGAGGATGAACAAGGATTTGCTGGTGGAAGCTTCCATCGTCCAGGCCTGGTCATCAACGTCGACTGGGCCTGTGGAGGTCGATCAGGAAGCAGAGTGGTTCCGGGGCGCAATGACAAGCATCTGCGATACCGCGATGCCCCGGGCCCAGCTAAGACCTCCTAGGCGTCAGGTGTACTGGTGGTCTGAAGAAATCGCCCGGCAGCGGAGGAGCTGCGTCGTGGCGAGGCGCCGGTACACCAGATACCGCAGACGGCGGAATCGCGACGCCGGCGAGGAAGCACAGCTGTACGCTGCATACACGCAATCGCGGAGAGTGTTGCAGCTGTCCATCAGCAACGCCAAGGCTAGTGCCAGAGCGGAGCTGCTCGAGACTCTGAACAGAGATCCGTGGGGGCGCCCATACAGGATGGTTATGGGCAAGCTTCGCCCTTGGGCCCCCCCGCTCACGGAAAGTCTCGAGCCCCGGCTGCTTGAGAACGTCGTGTCGGCCCTCTTCCCAAGACGGGCCGACCATGATCCGCCGGTGATGGCCCCCGTGTCCCGTTCATCGGAGTCGGGGGTCACGGAACGAACACCGGTGGTGACAGAGGCGGAGCTGCGTGCGGCTGTTCTCAAGCTCCGGGCTAGAAATAGGGCTCCGGGCCCGGATGGTGTTCCGGGTCAGGCCTTGGCCCTTTCCCTTGAGGCTCTCGGGGAGAGATATAAAAGGTTGCTGGACGCCTGTCTGGAGACAGGTCGATTCCCCAAGTTGTGGAAGGTGGGTCGACTCGTCCTGTTGAAGAAGGACGGGCGTCCGGCGGAGTCTCCTTCGGCCTATCGTCCAATAGTGATGCTCGACGAGGCGGACAAGCTCTTTGAGCGCATCGTGGCGGGGCGCCTTATCGGGCACCTCTCGCATGTGGGTCCCGACCTGTCAGATAAACAGTTCGGTTTCCGGGGGGGCCGTTCAACGGTTGACGCAGTCAAGCGCGTCAAGGCCCTCTCGGATGCGGCGCTGGCCAGTGGCGGGGTGTTGTTGGCAGTCAGCTTGGACATATCCAACGCGTTCAACACTCTGCCCTGGCCCTGCATCGGGGAGGCACTCCGTTACCATGGGGTGCCTCCGTATCTGCGCCGACTGGTCGGTGACTACTTGCGCGAGAGGTTTGTCGTCTATCCTGGACGAGACGGCCGACAGCACCTGTGGGAGATGTCGTGCGGTGTCCCGCAGGGATCTGTTTTGGGTCCCTTGCTGTGGAACATCGGTTACGACTGGGTGCTGAGGGTAAGACTCCTTCGAGGGGCCAACGTGACTTGCTACGCGGACGACACTCTTGTCACGGCTCGGGGGAGTTCTTACAGGGAGGCTTCCCGCCTCGCCACGATGTCGGTTTGGCAGGTGGTGAGGCGGATACAACAGCTGGGGCTCCAGGTGGCGCTGAGTAAGTCCGAGGCGGTCTGTTTTCACAGACCTCGGCAGGCGCCTCCGGTGGGGTCCCATATCGTGATTGGTGGCACTCGCATCGGGGTCGAGTCCCATATGAAGTACCTTGGGCTCGTCCTTGATGGCCGATGGAGTTTCCGCGAGCACTTCAAGCTGCTCGCCCCCCGACTCATCAAGACGTCTAATAACTTGAGGAGATTGTTGCCGAACGTCGGGGGGCCTGGAGGAGGACGTCGCCGCCTCTACCTTGGCGTTGTGCGCTCCATGGCGCTATATGGGGCGCCCGTGTGGGCGGAAGCCCTGACGACCACTAGTTTCGCACCCCTGCGACGATCGCAGCGGGTGATGGCCGTCGGGGTGATACGTGGATACCGCACGGTATCGTTTGAGGCGGCCTGCGTCCTAGCAGGAAGTCCTCCCTGGGACTTAGAGGCGGAGGTGCATGCGTCCACGTACGAGTGGCGCTCGGCCCTCCGCCAACAGCAACAAGATCCTGCTCCCAGGGAGGTAGAGGCGTGGAAACTCCGGGCCCGGCAGTCTATGCTGGACAAGTGGCGAGAGCGGCTGGCGGAACCAAGTGCCGGCCGCTGGACTGTCGAGGCGTTCCGCCCACACCTAGAACAGTGGGCGGAGAGAAGATCGGGGTCGTTGAGCTACCGCATGGTGCAGGTTCTGACGGGGCACGGATGCTTCGGCCACTACCTGCACCGGATCGCCGGACGAGAGCCAACGACCGAGTGCCATCATTGCGGCTGCGACGACGACACGGCGCAACACACACTGGAGGAGTGCCCAGCCTGGGCCGAGGAGCGCCGCGACCTCGTCGCAGCGGTGGGGAGTGCCCTCTCCTTGCCGGCATTAGCAGAGTCTATTGTCGGTGACGATGAGGCATGGCAGGCGGCTCTAACCTTCTGCGAACTGGTGATGTCGCAGAAGGAGGCGGCGGAGAGGGAGCGGGAGATGGACCCTTCCTCGCATCGTATCCGCCGCCGGAGAGCTGGGGCCAGGAGGAGGGCCTATCGTGGCCTCCTCCCCCCCACCTAGAGGCCATGGGGCGGCAAGCTAGGGCTTCGCCGTCCTGTCAATTAGGGCCTCGAGATGGTGTGCGCGTGTCCTGCGCGCCTCTCACAATGTAGTTGGGCGGAGAATCTCTCCTCTGCCCTAGCTCGGGATCGGGTCCGGCTCCACACCGGACAACGCCGGCGGGGTCGCGCGATGTAATGCTCACGCAGTTCCCGCGACCCTGCCACTTATGGCGTCCCGAAGGACACCGTCAGGTTTTAGTCGGTTCGAGTCCGACATAACCCTCCGGCTCCCTAGCGCCGGGGGGGTATCCGTGGGGATTTCCTGACGTAAAAAAAAAAAAAAAAAAAAAGGTTAGGTTAGGTTAGGTTAGGTTAGGTTGGGGTGGATGAGGCAAGCCTTCACGTGGCCCACCCTGTGAGTAGCGGTCGAGCGATCGGCCGTGAAACTAATTGCCTCGAGGTGACCCCTCCTGGCCCGTCTGTTCTGTCAGACGGGGTGCGGGATGGGGACTTGGTCGGGCCTGGAGCACCTCAATGGTGTGGCTGGGCTGGTGGTGCAGAGAACCTGCACTGCCACCGACTAACTCGTAATCCTGTTCTGGAGTGTCGTTGTCAAGTCTAGCGGCTTCAGACAGGGGCGAGGGTCTTGGCTTAGCCGCCCGGACCGTGAGGAGACAACCTCTATAAAAAATCCCCAATTCCCGGCGTTGGGGCGCCCACATGGGCCTCGCGCGGCGTCGGGATGCTCGAGAGAGCGCTGGCGGGTTGATCAGTCACTAGCGGCCAACCCTGGGGGAAGTCCTGTCCCCCCAGGCGTAGTAGGGGCGCCGTCGCCATGGGGCGGCAAGCTAGGGCTTCGCCGTCCTGTCAATTAGGGCCTCGAGATGGTGTGCGCGTGTCCTGCGCGCCTCTCACAATGTAGTCGGGCGGAGAATCTCTCCTCTGCCCTAGCTCGGGATCGGGTCCGGCTCCACACCGGACAACGCCGGCGGGGTCGCGCGATGTAATGCTCACGCAGTTCCCGCGACCCTGCCACTTATGGCGTCCCGAAGGACACCGTCAGGTTTTAGTCGGTTCGAGTCCGACATAACCCTCCGGCTCCCTAGCGCCGGGGGGGTATCCGTGGGGATTTCCTGACGTAAAAAAAAAAAAAAAAAAAAAGGTTAGGTTAGGTTAGGTTAGGTTAGGTTAGGTTAGGTTAGGTTAGGTTAGGTTAGGTTAGGTTAGGTTAGGTTAGGTTAGGTTAGGTTAGGTTAGGTTAGGTTAGGTTAGGTTAGGTTAGGTTAGGTTAGGTTAGGTTAGGTTAGGTTAGGTTAGGTTAGGTTAGGTTAGGTTAGGTTAGGTTAGGTTAGGTTAGGTTAGGTTAGGTTAGGTTAGGTTAGGTTAGGTTAGGTTAGGTTAGGTTAGGTTAGGTTAGGTTAGGTTAGGTTAGGTTAGGTTAGGTTAGGTTAGGTTAGGTTAGGTTAGGTTAGGTTAGGTTAGGTTAGGTTAGGTTAGGTTAGGTTAGGTTAGGTTAGGTTAGGTTAGGTTAGGTTAGGTTAGGTTAGGTTAGGTTAGGTTAGGTTAGGTTAGGTTAGGTTAGGTTAGGTTAGGTTAGGTTAGGTTAGGTTAGGTTAGGTTAGGTTAGGTTAGGTTAGGTTAGGTTAGGTTAGGTTAGGTTAGGTTAGGTTAGGTTAGGTTAGGTTAGGTTAGGTTAGGTTAGGTTAGGTTAGGTTAGGTTAGGTTAGGTTAGGTTAGGTTAGGTTAGGTTAGGTTAGGTTAGGTTAGGTTAGGTTAGGTTAGGTTAGGTTAGGTTAGGTTAGGTTAGGTTAGGTTAGGTTAGGTTAGGTTAGGTTAGGTTAGGTTAGGTTAGGTTAGGTTAGGTTAGGTTAGGTTAGGTTAGGTTAGGTTAGGTTAGGTTAGGTTAGGTTAGGTTAGGTTAGGTTAGGTTAGGTTAGGTTAGGTTAGGTTAGGTTGGTTAGGTTAGGTTAGGTTAGGTTAGGTTAGGTTAGGTTAGGTTAGGTTAGGTTAGGTTAGGTTAGGTTAGGTTAGGTTAGGTTAGGTTAGGTTAGGTTAGGTTAGGTTAGGTTAGGTTAGGTTAGGTTAGGTTAGGTTAGGTTAGGTTAGGTTAGGTTAGGTTAGGTTAGGTTAGGTTAGGTTAGGTTAGGTTAGGTTAGGTTAGGTTAGGTTAGGTTAGGTTAGGTTAGGTTAGGTTAGGTTAGGTTAGGTTAGGTTAGGTTAGGTTAGGTTAGGTTAGGTTAGGTTAGGTTAGGTTAGGTTAGGTTAGGTTAGGTTAGGTTAGGTTAGGTTAGGTTAGGTTAGGTTAGGTTAGGTTAGGTTAGGTTAGGTTAGGTTAGGTTAGGTTAGGTTAGGTTAGGTTAGGTTAGGTTAGGTTAGGTTAGGTTAGGTTAGGTTAGGTTAGGTTAGGTTAGGTTAGGTTAGGTTAGGTTAGGTTAGGTTAGGTTAGGTTAGGTTAGGTTAGGTTAGGTTAGGTTAGGTTAGGTTAGGTTAGGTTAGGTTAGGTTAGGTTAGGTTAGGTTAGGTTAGGTTAGGTTAGGTTAGGTTAGGTTAGGTTAGGTTAGGTTAGGTTAGGTTAGTTAGGTTAGGTTAGGTTAGGTTAGGTTAGGTTAGGTTAGGTTAGGTAGGTTAGGTTAGGTTAGGTTAGGTTAGGTTAGGTTAGGTTAGGTTAGGTTAGGTTAGGTTAGGTTAGGTTAGGTTAGGTTAGGTTAGGTTAGGTTAGGTTAGGTTAGGTTAGGTTAGGTTAGGTTAGGTTAGGTTAGGTTAGGTTAGGTTAGGTTAGGTTAGGTTAGGTTAGGTTAGGTTAGGTTAGGTTAGGTTAGGTTAGGTTAGGTTAGGTTAGGTTAGGTTAGGTTAGGTTAGGTTAGGTTAGGTTAGGTTAGGTTAGGTTAGGTTAGGTTAGGTTAGGTTAGGTTAGGTTAG
>JAMBLF010001879.1:0-28510 GCA_030578115.1 Leucoptera coffeella
AATGGTTGTGTACGCGTACGTTACTACTTTAGCCTATGCAATACCTCCACGGTCAATTTTACACAAACTACCAAAGCAATTACGGCATTGATATGGGAATGTTAGTAATCCTCAGTCCATTAGTTGCCTGCAACGACATGCTGGGATAGAAGACTTAAGCATTATATTAAGTGGCGCAGGACTTTTATTTACTCACATACATAAACGTTCTTAATTTCTTTTTGAGATACAATATCTCCGTGATACACGAGTATCTCTATCTATCTACTATCGAACGCCGCCTTGAACCATCCTGACATAATATCTTTCATTAACTTCATAAAACATTGTTGATATCACTGTATGTGTACAGGTATCCGTTTTTGTATCAAGTATTCAGTGATCCGGCTCGAAGGACCATTAAAAATTTCACTAATCCACTTATGCCAACTGCGAATTGCAACTATTTTACTATTATTTTAGTTTTTATATACACATGAGTACATTCATGCCTCTACTTTCAAATAGGATAACCAAAAGCTATATGGATATATCTATACATCTCATAATAACACGCACATTATCATTTAAACACTTAGTACTCACCAGTCCCAATTCAATGAAGAGCTGTTCGCTATTTCTTATCACCGGCGCACTGCCACACACCTGCGAATAATATGGCTTTATAGTAAAGGTAATTTAGACATTCACATCCCTTTACCCTTTCGGGGTGGAGTGACTCTTGGAGAGATGATTGTAGCCTCTCATCTAAAAGATCCCTTCACAGGGAATCAAGTGTGATGATTACTAACTAACGGGACTTATCGCGTAAGTTTTTATATAATGAAGGTTGTAAAAATATAATTATAATTTTAGATATTAGTTCTATAACTACAAATACTGTTAAAAAAATATTTTTCTATTGGGCTTTTGTTTGTTGACCCAGTAATAACAATGTCGTAGTAATAGTTTTAAGAGATTCGCGATTTATACTCATGATTAATAACTAGTCTGACTCAGTCTGCCCGTGACCATGGCTGCTGCAACGTAGCCGAAACGTCGGGTTAATAAAGGTAACTTTATTATATAAAAACATACGCGATAAGTCCTGCTAGTTATTAATAATGTCGTAGTATTAAGCTTGTGATTATGAATAGTAGGCGTGTGTGTGTGTGGGTGGTACCTTGCAGCGCGGGCGGATGAGCTCGGTGGCGTTGATGAGGCGGCCGCACTTGTCGCACTGGTCCCCGCGCGCGTCCTCGAACCCGCAGCCCGCGTGGTGGCACACGCCCTCCACGAACCTACCAACACACACACATACACACATACGCTTACATATAAATATCACAGAATACTTGGCTCATAAACTAAAGTTTCACTAATAGATATGGATGTCCTGTGCTAGTCTAAGACGTATAAAGAATGCTAACTAGCTACCGTTCCTCCCGGCATGTCGTAGGAGGCGACTAAGGGACTACTCATGCTGTGAAGTGACCTAGGAGAGATTATACAATGACATAGTGAATCGTGTGTATGTACTTGGAGTCTAAAGGTTGGGAATCGTGTGTATGTTCTTGAGGTCTAACTAAAGTTGTTGGGGTGGCTGGGTCTAAGTAAGATGGTTACCTGTCGGCGAGGAATCTGTCACACTGTGTGCAGAAGAGCTGCTCCACGGCCTGCTTCCCGATGAAGCCGTTCTCCAGCAGCCGCAGGAACATGCGCTGCACGATCCTGACAACGCACAATGCACACGCACATATCAATGCGTAGCCTTTAATTTATACTCATAAGTTATATAAAACTTTATACCCCTTCTACATAACATAACATACGCTTCACGACTTGTGTATACACACTCTCTTTTTTATTATGGCGGGTTAGTCAGAGGCTTGATCGCCTATATCTGAAATTTCGAAGGCATGTTAGGTATGGGTCATTCGTAGCCCGCGTATCACTAGATAGACAGCACCAAACGTGATATGTAGTGAACCGTATCGCCGTATATAGGCACTGACTATTACCTATCCTGAGGGATAGGCAGGTTTCCTCACGATGTTTTCCCTCACTGTTAGCGACTGTAAATTATGTACGTAAATGAAAAACACACATATAAATTTCATTCATTGGTACATGCCAGAGTATATATGGTATACCCCTTCTCGAACAGAAAAAAGCGAATTAAATATTGGATATAAATTTAAAGCCGCCATTTTGTTGTATTTCATTCATTCCTTCGTTCTGTTGTAAGCCATTGTAATAGAAGCGTCGAGTTGAATAAATAATCTTCTGATTAAAACAACATATTATGTTTACTGATTATATTTGAACTTCGAATTTGTGAACTTTACCAAGATAATGAAATCAAAATATCTGTTCGTAGCATTAAGGGTATTGTATTCCAAAAATAAATTCACGAACTGTCAAAAATCCAACATTTCTAAAATATAAAAAGGCGCGAATTTCAAAACATCGCGAAACGTTTATGGGAGTTTTATATTAATAATATAGTTGATTTTTAAACTAAATAGTGTGCCGATTGCAAGACACTTTTTTAAATGCTAAATAAAACGTACATTATCTATCTAGCATAAAATAAACATTGTGATGATTTTTCGACAATCCAGACCGACTTCTTAGCAGATATTCTCTGTCGAACGTGACAGATAGTTTTGATCATGACGACGCGCCATCCGCGGCGTGTAAATTGCAGACAGTTATATCAATAAATACCTATCGTTTCCATATGATGCAACGTATAAATTGATATTCTCAGCCAAATCCAGATGGTAATCAATCCAACACGAAATAAATTCAAGTTTTCCAGTGTTTGTAATGATGCTAGTACAGATTACATTATGTAGGTATGCAACTTCCTAACCAATCATTTACTGACTCCGACAGGTTAACGAATTTGTAAAACTATGTTTTTAGATTATAATGCTTTTGAAATAAAATATGTTCTTCACCGAAAGATCGGCTGTAGTCATTTTTCATATGCGTAAGTATTATGATTACCTAGGTTAATTCAGTTCATTCACGGTAAAATTATATACCTATTCTACAATACTTTTTACCAAATTGTAGATATAGTAGTCATACAATTTATTAGTTACATTTACCCACACTACACATATTGAAATAAAATTGAGCTCATGAATTTAAGTGTAAACTCGTTACAATGCATAAAACCTAATTTTATTTTGCCCTAATACTGCTTGATAACTAAATTTACAAACGGAATACGTACTAGGGTCACAGACTTTTATAGGCGGGCAGTCGTACGAAAAATGTAAATGTCTCGATTTCCATACAGATATCTTTTGATCCTGATAAACTACTATTATACAGTCAATTATTAGTTTATGTGTTATGTAATGTCTATAATGTTTTTGCTGAAATATTGGGCAGGTATTTGAATCGCGCTATCGCGTAGTTGTGATCGTAAATAATAGGATTTTACGGTTGTGATTTATACACCGGTTCTCATTGGCTATTGATAATCAGGTAACGATTGGGTTTCGATTGACAAAAATTGCAAAAAAACTTAGTTGCCACTCAACATCTGACTACCCCGAAAGGGATGTGAATGCATATTTTGTATATAAGTTTTTTGTGTTCGTCTGTCGGGCAACGACACGACGCGACGTAGCCATATCAATCGGGGTCGGCGGCAGCGACGTAATGTGAGCACAGTATTTTGTACCTATTCAAGATTATAAAACTATAAACAGAGATCCTGCGCACTCGTAGATAGTTTTAAGATACTTTAGTAACTACGATTTAATTATATGCATAGAAATTGTCTTGTTGCTTGTTGTTGTTTTGTCACGATGATGTGCCTTCTCGGCATACTCAAAACACATACACCTGACCTCACAAAGCGTACCTACCTATTTTATTATTTGTTAATTTGATATAGTAACAGTCTGGCGTATTTAAAATGAAAGTAGTGAGATGATTATTAGCTCTAAGAATTTGTAACTGACAGCTATTCTTTTACGTTTAAATATGGTTTAGACCACGAACCTTTGTATTTGCTCTTTGGTATAGAAACTAGCACCAGATGTAAGTACCTCTGCGTCCAAATGATGGAATGAAATACCGCCACCTATTCGCGACGTTGCTTCTAGGGGAGCTTTCTACCTTAGGTAGGTATAAGGCTTGTCTTCTCGAACAACAAAAATCCTTACCCTAACTCCTATCAATGTCTCACCTTGTCAATGCAAATACCATAGTTATATATTTTTCTTTCTATATATGAGTTTGAATAAATGTGTATGTGTATGAAATATATTAATGTATGTTTATACGATGTTACTACAGTTTATAATGTATATGTACATATATATATATATATATATATATATATATATATATATAATATGTATGACTGTGTATGTGTGTGCCTATATCTATCTACATGTGTATAATTTATGTATATGTTCTTGTTTATGTTGCCCGAAGTATGATTTTGAATTATAGTGTATTAATTCTATGTATGCGTATTATATACATACATACGCTTCACGATTTGTGTATACACACTCCTTTTTTTATTATGGCGGGGTAGTCTGAGGCTTGAATGCACATCTCCGAAATTTCGAAGGCATGTTAGGTATGGGTCATTCGAAGCACGCGTCTCACTAGATAGACAACACCCAACGTGATAGGTAGTGACCCGTTTCGCCGTATATAGGTATTGACTATTACCTATCCTGACGGATAGGCAGGTTTCCTCACGATGTTTTCCCTAGCCGCTAGCGACCGTAAATTATGTACATAAATGAAAAACACATTTAAATTTCATTCATTGGTACATGCCAGAGTCGGGATTCGAACCTAGGACCTTTTTCATACGAAGTCCGAGTTCTTAGCCACTGGGCTACAGCCGAACTCGTATTATATCTGTATTTGTATATTATAAATTAATTATTTTGTGTATGTTTGTTATTTATTATATGCAGCTTGTGACGGTTTCCGAATTGGGTGCTGCCGGAGGACCAGTGATTGCAGCCTAGCTGCATCGTATACTGAGGCAGCACCTTTTCACTGCATCAATGGTTTTTTTACATACCTATATTTTTTCCATGTTTGTGTTTTGTTAATGTAGTGAATAAAGTTTCTTTCTTTTTTTCTCTGTAGGTGTTAAAATTTGCAAACACACATTGTGTATTGATATACAATTTACTACTTACATAAGCTCCTGAAATAAGTATACTATAATGTATGTAAGTAATGGTTACTGCACTAAAATATTGTTTGTAATAATAAGTACCTATTATTTAATTTTATAAATGCTCGTATTAAGGTTACTCTACACTTTGATTAGTGACTAGGTATGGATATCTACTGATTAGTGCAAATTATATCTTGTGTATGGAAATGAGTTCTATTTTTAGCGAGTAACCTCGTCCAGCGTTCCGTCACTGCCCCCTCACTCATCTAAAATAAGTTAAAATCAACGCTAATATAAGTCAATATTAAATCAGTATGAAGAATTAGATTTAAATTTAATTAATAATAATTTAGATTTAATACTGGCCTTACAGAAAAAAATAATATGACAAAATATCTGCGCTTATCGTTACAACTTGGTTACAACAGCACGATATCCAGGCTTTAGACTGGCCTGCGCAAGTTCCAGACTTAAATCCTATTAAGCATGCCTGGGATATGCTTCAGAGAAGAGCTCTAAGAAATTTCCCAGAAGATATTGACAGTGAAAACCATCTTTTCTTGCATCTTAGCAGGACTTGGGACAATATTCCACAACGGGATATTGACACCCTTGTTTTAAGCATGCCGAACCCCTGCAGATGTGTCAGGAATGTCTTAGGAAGATCTACAGATTATTGATTTTCAGTGGAACACGATTTTAGTAAAAAAAAGTAAATGTTATGTTGAAGTTTTAATGTTTTAAAAATAAAGTTTAGTTTGAAGTTTTATCAGAGTTTTTCCTCTTGTTCTAGATTTATTTAAATTACAACTTTCACTTAAATATTTTCATTTAATCAGATAGGCTAATAATCAAGGTTTAATTTAATATACAGGTGTCTTAACTAAAAGGTAGTATAATTTTAGTTATTTAGGTTTGAGTTAAATATCCCTAGACCATGTTGATGTGTGTATGTTCTTACAGATACCTACCACCTTATTCTAAAACAAAGTCGATGTTTTGTTATAGAAACAAGTCCCGTGTAAAACAATTGCAGCCCCTTGTTTATCTCTGGGATAAATACTTTTGAGGTTACCTTTCTGTTTTAGTAGTGGCCAAGTATGTTTTTATATCTAAAATAAGTTAAAATCAAAGTTAATATAAGTCAATATCAAATCAGTATGATGAATTAGATTTCTTGCAGATAAATTGTTGTTATTTCATTTGTAAATTCTTATGCTATGAGTAACGAAGCATTTTTCTATAAATATCGATTCACAAAGCAATGCGGCGGGATAATAGGGGATATTTTATGTAATGTTATTTATGTTTGCGATATAAACAGGTTCCACACTACGATAGTTTCAAAAACACTGAAATAAATCACATCAAACTTGATATAACAAAATCATAACAAACTTATTGTCATGGCGGATGCACGTTCCATGTATCAATTGAGTTGTAAACGAAACAAACACTAATAAATTATAATCAGATTATTCAACAACTTATTATTTATTAATATATATTAAAAACATTGTAGTCATAAATATATAAAAGTAATCAATATTTAAATAA
The DNA here is from genome assembly GCA_030578115.1 of Leucoptera coffeella. Taxonomy (NCBI): domain Eukaryota; kingdom Metazoa; phylum Arthropoda; class Insecta; order Lepidoptera; family Lyonetiidae; genus Leucoptera; species Leucoptera coffeella. Next base: position 6,713 of record JAMBLF010001879.1, read on the forward strand.
AAAAATATTTAATTATATTTAAGTAATTAATCACTTGTGGTAAATAATTGTAATTTTATAGTAACAATAAGAAATAGTGTATTGGAACGTACTTGAGTGAGTACTCTAACCCGACCTCCTGTAGGATTCTGTGAGCCTAGTACTGTGCTTGTATTTTCGTATGGTTTTGAGCTGGAAAAGAACTTCGAAAAATATAATATAATTTCTTCGATTTATACGTAAAGTTTGACGAGGCAAACAAATACCTACAGACTACTGAGCAAAATTTTAGGCAGCAGGATATGTATCATAAATGTTTTTTTTGGTGCGACCTCCAACTCCGTTATGAGAGCCTAGTGACTGAATTCGGATTTCGATAGCAATTTGTCTCTAAAAAATTGCTCCGCGGTCTAACCTTCTTGAGAGAGATGAGTCTGAGTCGTAAAAAAATCAAAATCTAACCAACTGCCGTTCTTTCCGTATATCTGTCCGGCACCGGTATAACCTATTCTGTAGTTCGCCAAAAACTCAAATTCAAGTTGCCAAAGAGCATACCAAATGTATATTGATTTCGACCATCACAAACTTAACCTCTGACTACCCTGAATTCGGTCACGGTCGTAATGCATAATATATAGTTATTAATAATTATGTATATATGTGTGTGTGTATATAATATAGCATAAATAACCTATCTTGGGGTTCACTAATTGCTGCCTACCTACTGTGAAGAAAGCTGAAGTGATGTCAGAATGTATCATGTATGTTTATTCTGAACTTCTTGTCATAATATCCGAAACATCAAGCGGTAAATCAAAATTATTTACATTCATTATCATGATTTTTTCATATCATGTCTGACATATACCTGTCATAGGCATAAATGACGTAAGAATAAATTTATATCAAATATGGCGTCGCATCAAGTAAAATACTTTTTAAAATATACATGTAGAATAAATCAACTTTAGCAGTTCACTTCGAAAGAAAAAATCGCTTGAAATATAATAAGCAATAACCTCAAACACCAAAGTGATTACACTTTGTTTTCCAAATTTCACTTATTGAACTAAGAAATAACTGATCTCGTGTGATTATCTAGCGGTTTAGCTGTGATCGCCAACAAAATGGACGTGCTCCCCACGCTGGCATTCGCCAAATTCTGAACGCGATCTATTGAAACTAGCGACTCGCGGCGGACGCGTAAACTGTCCATATAAAAATGTATGAAACAGAGGGCGGCCCAAAATTAGGCGTTTTATACTTACGAAAACTGCAGTATTATGAATAAAACAGGACCTAATATGTTTTTAGTCAAATTATTATTTAGTATTTAGAGAACCCATTATTGTATATTTTGATTTCAGATCTTACTCCGTGACGAAATAAACGAAAAAATACAAAACCCTGTTTGCGCCATTTTTCTGATTTTTTATCAACTTTATGCGTTTATATTTACGTAATTATTGATATTTGACTCTTGAAACTACTTCAGTCTTTCATTATGCTACCTTGAAAGTATGATAGGTGTCAGTAAGTTCTAAATAGGTTTAAACTGAAAAATGAAAACACTCGTTCGCTCATTTCCGCGAACAATACCCTGAAGCTTGTGATGGCATTAATATGGAACATTAGCAACAGATCAGTCATTAGTCATTTACACCTAATCCTTTGGTCATTAATACTGTAGGATCCAGTGTGTCCTACATGAAAAGAGGAAGCTTCCTACCTGGGCAGGTGTTCGTCCAGGCTAATGGCCTGACTTGGAAATTATTTTATTCTTGGCGGCGTCATCTGTGGTAATTATGTTTAACTAATTGCAACCTAGGTTTAGTTAGGTTTCTCTGGGTGTGTGTGGCGCTCTAGAGGTCGCCACAATACTATGAATGAATGAATGGGGGTATGGTGACGTCACATGGAAGAGTGAAGTGGGGGAGGTGTGGGGTGTGGGATGGTGGGAGGTATGTACTAGAGAATATGTGAACCAAGATAATGAAATCTAAATATCTGCTCGTAGCATTAAGCTTATGATGGCATTAATATTGAACATTAGCAACAGATAGCTAGTCATTAGTCATTTACACCTATATTATATTCGCATTAAGAAAATAGTGACGTCACCATATCTCCAAGATTTGACCGATGAAACGTGACAACGGTCGTCTGCGATTGGTCAATGTGACTTGTTTTCTCATTTACTCACCTCCCATTGGCCAGTTTAACCTCTGCATATCATGACGTCACTATTTACTTAACGTGAATAGACTATAATACTACCGTGGGATGTAGTGACGTCACATGGAAGAGTGGAGTGGGGAGGTGTGGTGTGGTGGGGGGAGTGAGGTACTCACTGCGTCTGGTGCGGCGTGGAGGTGCGGCCGAAGTGGTCGAAGCCGATGCGGAACCAGCGGTACACGTCGTTGTGCAGCGCGAAGAACCGGTCGCACACCTCGCGCGGACTCAGGCCCAGCTCCAGCGCCTACCATTCAACCACAACCATCATACATAATAATATACTATATACATAACTACTAAGAACATAAGATAAAGATAGATAATGATACTTGATTCCCGTCCACTCTCGTATGTTGCGGAGCCACGACTTTTTCCTTCGTCCAACACCTCTTCTTCCGGCTATCTTGCCCATCATTATGAGTTGCAGCAAGTCATATCTTTCATGTCTTAAAACATACGAGAGTGGACGGGAATCAAGAGCGCCGCCGAGTTGTTCCGTTTCGCCAGGGATCGGACTGAATTTGCCAAAGTGACTGCCAACCTTCGTTAGTCGGAGAGACACCATCAGAGAGAGAGAATGATACTTCAGTATACCTATAACTAACTGACTATAGGCTATTCGCGTTAAGTAAATAGTGACGTCATTATATATAGAGGTTAAACTGACCAATGAGATGTGAGTGAATGAGAAAACAATTCACATCGACCAATTGCAGACAACCGCTGTCACGTCTCATTGGTCAAATCGTGGGTACACGATGACGTCACTATTTACTTAACGCGAATAGACTATATACAAAGTTCCTTTTCCAATCCGACCGCCATGTTTTACTAACAGGGGGGAGGTGAATGGGTGGTAGTAATATAATATGGTATAATATAATATATATAATGTATGTGTATGTATGTGTATGTGGTATAATATAATATAAAAGAACGACTTCGAAGGAGTGCTGAAATACTTCAGGTAATTCCTCAACTACAGGACGAGTGAACTAAGACCCAGAATATGTATGTCTCGGACGTCACCTGAAGTATACGAAGCGATGGATATCCATACTTCAATGGGCTAATCTATGCAGGGTACCTCTACAAGAAACGACTAGTGGAGGGAGGTGGATTACATTACTCAAAGCACCAAATCAGGTCCATCTCCTCAATCATGAGGTTGAGAATCCTAATGAACTCAGATCCACAAGGAGACCGCGTCTTTGTATATGGGTGGCCATCAGATAACATCGTGTTGTAATCCACCTATCTGCACAAGTGAATCGTAAAGTATGGTTTAGAACGGCATGGTTTACCACCTGCTCCGTTCGATACCCATTGAAGTGGTGGTGGTGAAGGGGTGGTGGAGGAGGGGGGTGGGGGTTACCTTGGTCTCGGTGGCAGTACCATACTCGTCCGTGCCGCACACGTACAGCGTGTTGTAGTCGCACATGCGGCAGTACCTGCAAACAACAGCTCAATTAACAGGGCGCATACAACAGGTGAAATAGAGATGTGACATATTCATTATTCTTATTATATTTACATTATACTTATACTCATATTCATTGCATTAATTTCAATTACTACTTTTATTGACTAATTAAGATATGCATAAATTACACCTTGTCCCTGTCGAAATTTACTTAATATTTATTTACTATATGAGACCGGGTCGTATCACGATACAATTAAAAGAAAGACAGAATTTAAAATTCCAATTGTGAAGGTAGGCGACATTAGCGGAGACTATGCAAGTGGGTCGAAACGTCGGCTGAGGTCTTTTATAGTAAATAAAATGAGTACAAATCGCGATTGTTTAAAATTAACCACTACCCACGTGTCTATATTACGTGTTTACTATTTCTTTCACTTTATTAAATTTTTCTTCTATAGCTAAGGTCGTATTCCGATTATCATATTAAGAGCTATTAATAATAAAAAAAACATTTTATATGATACTATCTTTAATATTATAATTATTTACTATATAAGAATTATATCAATACTTATGAGTAATCAAAATAAACTGCATTGATCTGAACTGAGTACATCACTTTCCGATATAATTGAAAGAGTGTCTTCTAGTGAACAGTCTATTACAATTTCTAAAATTTCATAGTGGTGGATTCTGTTCTGTGTTCTGGTGGTTTGGTTCCTGTCAAATCGGGCCTATTTGAAGACTGCTATAAATATATAATGAGACCCGCAATTTTTATTCTTTACACAAGAAAAACAGAACTTATCGTGTATATATTACATACAAAGTTTTACCTTTGTTACCCGACGTTTACGAAAAGTCCCGTTTTCTTGTTAAAAGAATACAAATCGCGCATGGTTGTACTTATATAAAAAGTACCCTTAACCCAAGTCTCAATGGCAGCATTCCTCACTTTTTTATCCCGCTAGGGGCGCTAGTGAGAATGGAGACCTGTCAAGTGTCAATTTCTAATCAGTTTCTAATAATCTATTTGTTTATCAATAGTTCAACGTTGTTTATGATAAAAATTAATAAACAATTTAATAATTTTTATTAAATCATTGTTTTAACGTATGTTTTATTATAATATTTAACAAATCGATGTTTGTTTACATTATGAAAACGACCGGTTGGCATTTGACAGGTCTCCGTTGACTACAGCGCCACCAATTTGGAACTAAAACAATGCTGCCATTGAAGTTAGCAAGGGGTGGTGGGATGCTAATCTTGTTATATTTACATTATACTTATACTCATATTTATTGCATTAATTTCAATTACTACTTTTATTGACTAATTAAGATATTCTTTATGCATAAATTACACCTACATAATTACGAAAAGTCCCGTTTTCTTGTTAAAATAATAAAAATCGCGTATGGTCGTACTTCTACATATATAAAGTCTCAATTGCCCTTGCCAAGGGGCTAGTTCAATGGGCGCAGTGGCTGGTGGTGGGATGCACTGACCTGGCGAAGATGTCGGCTGAGAGCACGCAGCCGATGATGTTCCCCAGGTGGGGCACGTTGTTCACGTACGGCAGCGCTGACGTTATCAGACGGTTCTTGCGACCCGCCAGCGGCAAGCTAACACATACAATGAGCATCCATGTTACTCATACACACATCGCTGCTTTAAAACTAAACTGAAGAAACTCGAAAAACATTTTATCTCAAAAAGATTAAATAATAAGTACATAAAACATATTAAGTTAATAAAAAAATAAAAAATGTATTTATATCTAATCATTTTTTTTAATTATATGCAATTTAATGTCAAAAATATATCAACTATATTATAAAACAACGGTTTTTGCAAAATAGTGTTTTTTGAGTTTCTTCAGTTTAGTTTTAAAGCAGCGACATATACATTAACCTGCTTCAATCACTTCTCATATCAGCGTTGGCAGTGTGAATTTCACACAATCAACATTAGCTGAGACAAATACTATTCACACTTGCGCGGGGTTGCCATGTGCGCTTGGTTCCATAAATGTATATTATTATATATTAATTATTTTCTCTATTTAAGTCTACTTGTGTCTATTTGTGTTACTGCGTCTAGTGTGAACAAAAGGAATTTTATTTTTACTTTCAAGGTGGACATATCCTCGGAGATTTAGTATCTCCTAGGTCACTTATTAGCATAAATAATGGGGTTGTGATGTTTATATGGAAGATTGCTTTAACAATAAGGAGAAATTGCTTAGCAATAAGGCCGCCCATTGTGCATAACAATTAAATTTTCAATCACTAATGTGTATAATGTTTAAGTGTTATATGTATAATAAAGAGTTAATACATAAATATATAAGATTGGTGTCAGGTTACTAGCTCATTCGCCCAATTGATTCTATTTACCTCTAGTCCGTTAGTCGCTTCCTACGACATGCCGAGAAGAAGGGCAGTAATATGCATTCCTTTTACGTGCCAGACTAGCACAGAACTAATACATTGACCCTTTCGGGTATTTCAAATAAATCTCTATATGTATTTAACTGTTCATTAAACATTATATGTAGCTTAGTGAAGCTTAACTATTTAAAAATAAAAAATTCTTTTTATTCACACTAGACGCACTAATACATATACACAAATACAGAAAAGAATTAATTATATAATAATTTACATTAATGGAACCAAGCGCACATGGCAACCCCGCGCAAGTGTGAGTAGTTTGTAGCCTTAAAGGCATATAAACGAAATGGATGTGTAATATATGAATAGTTTGTCTATAGTATATTCGCTTTAAGAAAATAGTGACGTCATCAAGGTCTCCATGATTTAACCAATGAAATTTTATAGGGGTTGTCTGTTATTGGTCAATGTGACTTGTTTTCTCATTTACTCACGTCTCAGTTTGACCTCTGATTATCATGACGTCACTATTTACTTAACGCGAATAGACTATAAATCTTCTTTAGTTATTTTTAAACACTCGCGATTTATACTCATTTTATTAATTATGTGAGACTGGGTCAAAACACTGATGTGATTTTCTTCCCGCGACCACGGCCTATGCAACTGGGTCGAAACGTCGGGTGAAATAAAGGTAATCTCATATCTTTATAAATTTATCGTGTTTTGACCCGGTCTCACATAATTAATAAATCTTCTTTGTCATATATCTCTAAGCATACATACAATACAATAGTGCAACTCACATGGTCTTGGCTGGTTCTAGCCTCGGCTGCAGCCTGTCCACCCCGTGCAGCCATTGCTCCTTGGCCAGCTGTAGCTCCTCCCCCGTCACAAGGGGGACTAAGCCCTCCTCTGGGCTGCCACTAGGATAAAGGGGGCAAAGGTATCATGAAATGAATTAATTTCATGTACGTATATTTTCAGGCCACTGACAGGGAGAAGTGGCGTCATTTGGGGGAGGCCTATGTCCAACAGTGGATTCAGACAGGCTGATGATGATGACGTATATTTTCGTTCTAAAAATACATTTGCTAAATGCACCAAATACTAAGGTGAGCGAAAACATCGTGAGGAACCGTACCTGTTCCCCACAGATAACAGTTAGTGCTTGTAAATGGCGACATAGCTTACCACCTATCACATTGAGTACTGACAAACCATCCAATTACTAAGTGTATGTAAGTATTTATAATAAATATGAGTTACCTAGTAGGTGACGAGAGAGTGGCAATGGCGGCCACCCCAAGGAGCGAAGAGGCACTGAAGGGGCCCTTGAGGGAGCCAGCCCATTGCTTCACCGATTCCTAAAACATACAAGCCGTTTTACTATCTCATACATACACATCACGCCTGATTCCCTGTAGAGAGGCAGGCAGAGATCACGGATCCCCATCTGTCCCACTGACAGACCACTTTCGCTTCATTGACACTCATACATCTTCTCATACACTCTCGGCGGTTATATATTTACTATCTCCTAACACAGTAATACTCTACAGACATAAATTTATTTATTTCCATAAATGTACAATAATGTCCTAACAGGAAAACCTTTCGACATTATTGGAATAACAGTAAAAAAAATTTTACATAACGTAACAACACATAGGTACAAGTACATAAGAAAGCAAACAGAGAGATTAACTCATTTCGTAACATATGTAGTGCATGGCAACCCTCTTAAAGTCAGGCCCTATTAAATACAGTATAAGTGTGCTTAAAGTGATTTTAAGAGTTTCAAAATCTTTTTATGACTTATATTCACTGTTCAATCAAAAATGTTGTTTCAAATTGAGTATTAGCAGGTCATACACATTCCTTGCAAGGCAGTCAGAACCTTAAACACATTACTTCGTTAGTAACTTTTAATAATACTATGAGTAGTTATAAAGTCATGACATTGATAGAGTACTGGTTACATATAACCCATCACTCAAGAGATTCCTTTGACCCTAGTTCCTTAGTCACCTTCTACATACATACATATATTCATACCCCTGCGTCCCTAAAGGGGTAGGTAGAGACTATTAGGCCACCTGGAACGGGTGACAAATCTCTTGCTTCACTCACACCCATTAACCTTCCCATATATGCTCTTCTGTTCTTCACTAACACCCGCCTTGAGAAGAATGTCTCCAATTTGATCTGTATTAGTTCTATGAAGCCTACTGCGTTCAACATACCAAGGATAAAGGCAGCTACGAGTATAGTCTATTCGCGTTAAATAAATAGTGACGTCATGATAATCAGAGGTTAAACTGACCAATGAGACGTGAGTAAATGAGAAAACAAGTCACATTGACCAATCGCAGACATTCGTTGTCACGTCTCAGTGGTCAAATCGTTTGGGTAATGATGACGTCACTATTTTTTTAACGCGAATACACTATAGTTAGCATTCAATTTACCTGAACACAGTCTTGTTTAGAGATGTCTTGCAGCCATTTGCTCAAATGTTGTAGTGGGGCTACATATTGCTTCCGCAGTTCATCGCTGTGCTCAATAGGTATCAATGTACACCATAACGTGGTGTCTACTGATGTTAAAGTGTTCTGGAATATAGAAAAGTTGACATAATAAACTTAGTATGAATTATAAGCTTAATGTTCCATATAAGGATTGTTACATTCTCATTTTACAAGAAAACAGGATATATGGCGTATATTTTATAATCAAAATATTACCTTTGTTACCCGACGTTTCGGCTATGGCCATGGCCATGGGTCAATTGACTCCGGGAATAAAAATTATGAGTCTCTCAAGAAATATAACAAGCTCTTATTGAAAAAAGATTTCTTTCTATAATTTTTACACATTAAACCCACATAAAGTTCTATGCATCTCAGTAGATAGACCCTTAGCCTTTAAATTATAATGATAATAATATAAGGTAGGTTCTAAGTGTAATCCCTGTTTGAGTATCTACCAACGAATAGCTATGATACTTGTATATTGTTAACTGGTTGTAAGCACTTTGCCAATACATTCCAATGACTTCTAGTACTAGTTATCATTAACATAGATTGGCCTCTAAAATGCATAGGTTTATCATTGAATAAAGAAGATAAATAGTAATAATAATTGGACATTATTACACCAATTGAACTAGCCCCTTGGTAAGTACATTTAAGACTTCTGTTAAGGGTACTAGTCAACGTAAATTTAAGAATTGTATACATGTTATACATAGATAAATACATATATAGCATGTATAATCAACAACCAGACTGGAAAGCAGTAGAAAAACGTTGTTCTCAACTCTGCCTCCACCGGGAATCGAACCCGGGAACCCACGATTAGCGTTCAGGTGTTTAACCGATCGCGCCACTGAGGTCGCCAAATAATAATGATAGATGGAATAATGTATACCCACCCCCAGCACATATGTACTCTTGGCCAGCACTTGATCCAAGTGGCCCACGAGCGCAGTCAACAGCTGCTTGGCATCAGCAGAGGCTTTGGTAGAGGCCACGGCCTGCACGGCGGGGGACAGGCGAGTTGCCTCCCACTCCATGTAGTACGTACTGTAATGCAGAGATTATTTTATTTTTATCTATTTCATACATTGCATTTGAAATCCTAACAGGTTACTCCAATACAAAATCAAATAATATAATATTTACAACTATAAGCCGAAAATTATAATAATCACTAACATTCATCTAAAATAATAAAAACATAGCAATAAAATTATTATAATCAAAATAAAAAACATAATTCGTAATAATTAATTCATTAAGTAATAATTAATTAATTCATTATTGCTAAGCTAACAACATCACTAGTCCCGTGCTAATCTTAGACATAAAAAGAATGGTAACAAGCTGCTGTTCTTCCCGGCATGTTGTAGGAGGCGACTAAGAGTCAAAAAAATCGGTCAAGTCACCCGATGGGCTACTTTAGTTTTAGTTTATTGGGCTCCATGGTTTCCGCAATTAGTCCCCACTGGGACCATTTTGCGTGATGTCGCTGGCTATTCCAGCCAGCCCAGCACCCGCCATAAGTGCAGAAGATGCCTAGTATCTTTACAGGCTTCCCGAAGCTACCCTGATGGGCTATTACATAACATATCATTAAAGTTCCATATGACATCTCAACCCCAATGTTGATGCTAAAAAGTGACCTTGGAGGCATTATCGTCTCCAAGGTTCTGCGCACCCCAAAAGGAATAAGAGGATGTGAATGTATAGGTGTAACAACATAACAGAACCTATCATATCATACATATAACGTTATATAGAAACGTTTAAGTGGCTGTAGCCTAATGGGCTAGTCCTCCGACTTTTATGAGATATCCTAAGTTTGAATCCAGGCCATGACATGTACCTATAACTGAATTAAATGTGTTTTTCATTTACGTACATACGGTACAGTCACTCAGGTGACAGAACACCAACACCAGAACATCATGACGAAACCTGTCTGTTGCTCGGAATAGGTAATAGACTTCATGAACTATTGACTGCAATAAGATATTGACTATCCAATTAAGTGTACAGCTTTAATGGGCTAATAAATTGATAGTGAATTTTTAAGTTAGATACTGCTACTTTTATTTATTTCATTTCTTATTTAAGTTTATCAACAATGTAGGTATTATTTGAGATAAGCTCCACTTAATTGCATAATATGTATACACATACTTCAACAATGCTATATATTGTTGATAACAGATAAACAACACCAAAAACTAAATACTCCAAACATCTGTCAATGTCAGTTCAATAGCCTTATATTTGGAACTCCACTATTGACATTTCTATACTTGAGTTGCCACTGAAACACCACTGACTCGCTATTGAGGCACAACTATGGCAGTTCAAAATATTAGCAAAGTGCCACTTTTACAGCCGAGACAGAAGTGACACAGTAGCAACTCAGTTGTGTGACTGTCAAAGTTAATTAGTGGTGTAAGGGCCCAGGTGGCAATCATTAGTGTCTACCTATCCCATTTGGGACGTAGAGGCGTGATATATGTAAGTAACAGAAATTGAAAGCTTTATACAAATAACTCACCACTTAGTGAGAAGGGCGTCCTCCACGGGAGCCAAGTACTGTGCGGCCGCATTGCCAGAGAACAGCACCACATCCTCACTCACTCGCAGGCTGGGCAGGGACTTAGGCGCACCCACTCGGGGATCTAGGAATTCACATAAAAGACATATGCAATCATGTCCTTCAATCCATTTTGGAGTCAACAGAATGTCAGACATTATGCATCTCCTAGGTCACTTTTTAGCAAACATTGCGGTAAGAAGGCAATAAATCGCATATATCGGATCGGATATATGGAACTCCACCACAGGAAATAAAATTAATTCAGAATAAGGATTAAGATCAAATAAAGTTTAACATTATGGGATTTTTCCATCTGAGTTTTACAACTATTGTCAATTGAAGGCTCAATCATCACAGGGTTTGACTTATAAAATGTAACAAACAATTAAATCTAAATTTATTTAAATATTAATCAATTTCATTATAAATTAAGCATTAATTTAAAAGAAAAGTTTAATACTGTAGCTGAAAGTGAATGCTGAATAAGGTTTTCTTTAAGGTTTTACACGTATTACTCTCTGAACTGAATAATTATTATAACCTATAAGTTTCTTAAATATTATTTGAGAATTGGTACTAGCTATTCATTCTTGAAGTGAAGAACCTATTTATTGTTGGTAATATTTTACGATATCAAATTCTATCTTCCAAATAATACGAAAATAATAAACAATACCTGAAAAATTTACGTTTTCTATTTCAACTTTTTTTTTCGATGTATTTGCCGCTATAAGTATTTTTAGCGTATCTGTATTATTTTCATTTGTAAACAGCTTCATTTTGTGACAGGTTAAGATACAATTTAATTGCTCTTTTATTCAGAATATTCATTAAAATAAAGGTAAACTTGAAATGCAAAAATTACATCAGCTGCCGCCGTAGCATATTCTGTCAACGATACTCCGCATGTGAAATTGACAGCTGTCAGTTGGACAGCAGTAATCCTCAGGAAAAGCAAAGGAAACTATTTCCATATAAAGATTGTTCATCATAGTTTTTCATGACAAAGATGAATATTATGTATACATAGCTTCATTTGGCACAGAAGTATCTATCTATATTTCGCTGCTTTAAAACTTAACTGAAGAAACTCGAAAAACATTTTATCTCAAAAAGGTTATATAATAGGTACATAAAACATATTAAGTTAATAAAAAGATAAAAAATGTATTTAGAGATCGCGCCACATAAATTGGCAGTAGGCAAACTTGGAACTAAATTTGACGTTTCCGCCATTGCGTGTTATTTTGTATGAAAGGTAAATTTAGTATTACCAGCGTTGTGTTTTTTGCTCACTCTTTGTAATTTTTATGTTTGTTAAGGGTGATTATAATAAATTGATTTCCGGAGTTTCTTGTTAGTTCTTCTCTAAGCTAGGGTCTCCGCTGAACTAACCTCGGTAAAAAATATGTAAAGACAATGCTCAGTGCCATGTTTTAAATTATAGTTTTAAGAGATTCGCGATTTATACTCATGATATAAGATATAAGGGTGTGTATAAGATTGATTGCAGCTGTGGGAAATCCTACGTCGGACAGACTAAACGGTCTATTGCGGACAGAGTGAAGGAACACATAATATATGTATTATATAATAAGAAGGATAAGTCCCGTTAATTATTAATCATGTTTGAAATAGTTTAATAAACATATTTTGACTTTGATATATTAATTTGTTTTATTTGAGTTTATAGCTCTGCAACCAAAGACCGTTACAAATGAAACCTATAATGTATCGAGCCGTATAGCACAATGAGTGCTAGTTTTGGCGTGTTTACTGGTAACACTGAATTACGCGACTGTGGCGACGCCTCCAACTGCCAATTTATGTAGCCCGATCTCTATTTTTAATAATTTTTTTAAATTATATATTATAAAACAACGTTTTTTGCAAAATAGTGTTTTTTGAGTTTCTTCAGTTTAGTTTTAAAGCAGCGATTCGTTTTTAATATCATGCATTCATATCAACACCAAAAATTTGTAATAAACCTTTATAATGCTGGAAAATAGCATTTTAATTGCAAACAAAAAATGAACACGATAAAGAACCTTTATTAATATATTAATTGATGGAAAATTAAAAATATACCCATTTTCTGGTACTTTTAAATCTATTTCATAAACCCAAATAACATATTTTTAACAATAAAACACTAAAAGTAAAAAAAACTAAATTGAATTTTATTTCCCCGTCGTAATAATGTCTCAGTTTGTTTTTTATGATACATAGACATACACTTTCACGTCCTTTAATTCATTAATATCTCCTAGGACAGTTTTTAGCATGAATTTGGAGTTGCGGTGTCATAATGAAACATTAGTTGCAGGTTGGTAGCCCATCGCCCAATCAATTATATTTTCCCCTAATCCCTTAGTCGCCTTCTACGAAGTGCCAGGAAGAACGGTAGCTAGTCAGCATTCTTTTTACGTCCCAACTTGCTCTGGATGAAAGATTTTTTATCGTAGTAACAGTTTATTTATTTATTCGTTAAAAATACCTTAAAGGTACTTACGCCTAATGTGACATTTACTTTCGTAACTCATAAAACATAATTAACACGTTATACATTAATATCTACATATTATATAATATGTATATTTGATACAAATTATTAAAACCAACGAACCATTTAAATCCATTCAGGTTACAGGTGAATAAGTCCAACCTTTAGGCATCTTGACTGCTCAAGGCGAGCGAAACCGGAGATTCTGCCACCATTGACGTCTAACAAGGTGGAACTTACTTTAATGAGATAGGCCACCAACGCAATCTTCATTGCTACCAACCATAACCAATATAAATATTATGGGGTAGTGAAGCTTTTAAAATGGATAAATACCATACTACCTCATAAACAAGTTTCTAATATTTTTTTGCATACCCTCAATTATCTTAAGCAGTCTGCCAAACAATACGTTATACAAAAAGATAATTGCCCGTACGTTTTTCAAAGCCCCTTTTGTATACACAAAATGTGGAATGGTACATCATTTATGTGGCAGTCAGAGGTTGCAGCAAATTGGCTCTCGATTAGAGCCACGTTTCGCAAAGGTAGTGTAGGTCGCCCCCTGCCAGGTGGACCGATGACCTGACAAAGGGCGCTGCTAGTGGCTGGCTGAGGGCCACGAGGGATCTTGTTTTCCAGCGTACACCTATGATGGCACTCCGCTGGAGTATATATAAAAAAAAGATTGTAATATTTTCCCTAAACATATTATTAGAAATTTACTCAACGGAAAAGACAGATTCACATGACGCGAAATAGATATTTTTATAAAAAATATTGTTGACGTAAACAATAACTAGGAGTTAATCACCTTCCAAACACCTTTCCTTCTTAAATGATGCTTATTAAGAAAAATAAGCGAAATAATGAAATTAAGTTTAAAAATAAATGTAAGTCAAATAAATTTTAACAGAGTCAATATTATACAACTATTTGAAACAAAATTGTATCTAAAATAAATAAAAACAATATTAGTTATCTAAAAAGATTAAACAATTTAAACATTAGTACATTAAAATTTATAGGACTAGGCCAGGTGTCCACGATCACGTGGACATACCGCGCCGGCCGAGGTCAGTGCTCTTGGCCAGTGTAAGAATGCTGACGCCAACCACAGGAAGGTGCCACCAAGATGCTGACGAGGATCTGGCGCAGTGACGGTGATGGCAGCGGTGCAAGAGTGCAAGTCAGCACATGCAGCGGCAGCAGCACACCCTGCACCAGCCGTCCGTCTTGGCGGGCGGGGCGGCTGCTGCAGGAGCCCCAGTGCCCTGCGCTCCTCCCCTCTCGTGGGGGGCCTACGCCTGCTGAACGCGCTCAGCGAGAGGCTCGACCTGTTCGCGTGTTCCATGCCCGAGTCCTCTACTACTCCTTATTGCACTACCTGAGCTACGAGGTATAGGTGTGTGTGTGTACATTTGTTACCATTATAATATTATATTAATTTTCTGATATGTAGAATATGATATGAAGTAAATAATTTTTGTATTGAAATATACTTACATTGTTCGATACCTTGTAATTAGTACGTCACCGAAAGGTGACCTGTTAGGGTGACGTACATACCAGAATTAAATAAATAAATAAATATACGTTTGAAAAATTCTGAATACACACAAACTGGAAATAATAATATCCTCTTACATATATCTTATATTATTTTGTAATCAAAAGGACAAAAATGTTATAGTATAATTATTTAGCCCTTCGTCTGTGCAGGTGGCCATAGAACTACTACCTTCGCAATTGCGAAGATTTAAACCTGCACCTCTGACTACCCCGCAAGGGTTAATGGTCGTGAATGCGTTTGTCTTTTTATTTTACCATTTCCTATCGTCTAATCATCGTTATTATAATGTCATTGAGAATCTGTTTAAATTTGCTTTAATATGTATTAAAATTTTATCACACTTATAGTAATAAATATGTGAGTAAAATACATATTAAACAAAGTATTACAAATAATTATATAAAAATAGCCGATAATAAGTGAAAAATAATAGAATTTTTATCTAAGAATATTTTTTACTAACATATTAGATCCTATAACATACTATAAACTTATAATTACGGTGTAGTTCCATACAAAAAAAAACGTTATTATTGAAGATATGTCTTACGGTTATAATACTTACTTACCTATGAAATTTAAAGCGTGTATCTCAAGTTTTATGTCGAAATTTTATATGTTTTGTAACACACTTGCTATAGATATTTATTGTTATTTTTGTATTTTAGAATATATGTACTTATTTATTTATTAAGACATCCAACAGCAAAATAACAGTTCAAGAACTTAAAACTAAGAAGCCATTAAAAGTAGCCAATTACAGGACATCCTTACGAGAGTATTACACAAATCAATGAACATTTACAATTACAAATATTTGCTAGGCAATGAGTTGAAACAATTTCGTCATCCACTTGTTGATTTAGGCTAAACAAGACAATTCAAAATACACATACAATTCATAGACACAATCATATTACATTCGTAAAGCAACTACCATACACAAATAAACGGCCGCGTATATATATGGCCGCGTATATATAACATCCAATAACAGATACGTTTATTTGAATTATCATATTATGTATTGACAATATATTTTCAAATTTTAGTTTATCCCATACTGAACTTACTACTGATATTAGATCTGACCACCATGGTCAGTTGGTGAAGTTTAAGTGTCACCGCGG
The DNA here is from genome assembly GCA_030578115.1 of Leucoptera coffeella. Lineage (NCBI taxonomy): Eukaryota > Metazoa > Arthropoda > Insecta > Lepidoptera > Lyonetiidae > Leucoptera > Leucoptera coffeella. The sequence continues at coordinate 23,079 of JAMBLF010001879.1, forward strand.
TTTCCAGCCCAGGAATGTTACCTGTATTCCTGTCACGGGAGCCCGTTTGAGTAGTTTCAGGGAAAACATATTGAGACGGTTCCCTATGCAATTGAAAACCAATGCTCCAAATAATATGTATAGCTCATTTTTCAGTATTATTGATTCTGAATATAAAAAAATCTTTACATCAAAGAATTATAAGATAACCGGTAGGAGGATTTTTTGTGATTGGGCCACTGGGGGTATAAAAATAAGTAGACAGCGGCTATATGAATTATATAAAGAAAGATATTTTAATCATAGCCCTGAATTCAAAAATTACATAAGTAATTATTCAAAAATATTCAAAAAGGTTTGTGCTCAGGCCAAAAAATTGCACATACAAGGCAAGATAAAAAATGCCACAAATGTTGTCAAGGAAACTTGGAAAACAATTAAATTTGAAACTGGAAGGGATGTCTCTTACATAAAAGAACCTAAACTTATAGTAAATAATAAGGTAATTACAGACAATCAGATCTTCAGCGTTCGATCTTGGGCAAAACAAGGTCGTTAACCCGGCTCCTGAGATAATAGGGCTTTTTCCCTATCGTCTACTTGAGTGATTCTTTCCTGGCGCGTCCTTGTCGCGGGGGTGGGCACCGCACAATTCAGTAGGCCGAGTCGTGTGTGTGGCAAAGTTCAGGAAAGGACCCAGTATTGCAGGGTATAATGCAATCCCCTGCCCAGGGTTACGGGTGAAGACCTTAACGGCGATGAAGGCGGAGATTGAGTCAATCGGTACGGCGACATCGGCGGAGGAGGCAGGCTTCACTATAGGAGCTCTAGTACTGTAGTCTGGTCTCAGGCAGCAGTGAGGCCAGTAGTGTCTAAGGCTCTATACAAATGATGTTATGAAGGCTTAGGTACAGACACTTGTGCAGGCGGAGTCTTAGCTAGATGGTACGGCGGCAAGCTGCGATGACGGAAGGCAACGGGATACCACCGTCCATTATATTTCCCTAGTTTATCAGCCCTAATGAATAGTACAACCAAAAATACGGCCCCGAGTCTCCGGCGTTCCTTGAATGGAACAGGGGTGCTAAGAATCCCCGGAGGGAAAGAAGAGCTGTTCCGGATGGCCAGGGACAAGGAGAGTTTCAGCAGGCTGACGGCAGACCTCCAGTAATGGAGTGCCACTGGAAGAAGAAGAAGACAATCAGAAGATATCTAATGTGTTTCAAAGTTATTTTTCCAAAATTCCTATCTCAATAACTGAGCCACTAAGATCTTGTTCGGAGAGTGCTAGATGTATATTAGAGAATTATGTGCCAAAATGTGACAGTTGTTTTGGTTTCAGAGAAATCAGTACAATAGATGTCATCAAATGTTTTAAATGACTCCAGAAAAAGAAAACATCTGATCTGTGGGGCCATTCAGTAAAGGTTTATTCAGCCATTGTAGATTTAGTTGCACCTGAGTTGAACATTATATTTAATCAATGTATTAAATGCGGAGAGTTTCTTGATCAGATGAAATACGGTAAAATCATTCCATTATTTAAATCTGGTAGTACCACTGACCCCGCTAACTATCGTCCTATCTCAATACTACCAGCTTTTAGCAAAATATTTGAGAAACTTATTTTAAATCAATTACAAGTACATTTTAATAGTTATAATATTTTCAACAAGCAACAATTTGGCTTTACAAAGGGTCGATCAACAACAGATGCTGGGGTTGATCTTATGAAATATATATTTGGGTCCTGGGAGGAAGCAAAGGATACTCTGGGTGTCTTTTGCAATCTTTCTAAGGCGTTCGACTGCGTGGACCACAAAACTCTGATCATGAAGCTTAAACATTACGGTATAGGTGATAGGGCACTAGATCTGTTTGTATGTTACCTGAGGGGAAGGATCCAGAGTGTTGAGTTCGGTGGAGCTCGATCGAGCGGCAGCTTGGCTGCTATGGGGGTTCCGCAGGGTTCCATTCTTGGGCCCTTCCTTTTCTTGGTCTATATAAATGATTTACCTTATTTAAGTCTGGGCCGTTGCCACATGGTGTTGTTTGCGGATGACACTTCAATATTATTTAAAGTTAGTAGAAGAAAAGACGAAACAGAAAGGATATGTAATGTGATTTCGGAGGTGGAGCAATGGTTTAGAATAAACAATCTTGCTTTTAATTGTAATAAGACTAAATGTGTAAGGTTTACTTTGCCTAATGTTAGGAGTTCAATTACTAGCATCGTAATTAATAATGTGGCTCTAGATATTGTGGGGTCCACTACGTTCTTGGGACTCACAATGGACTCAAAATTAAAGTTTAGTGAGCACATCGGTGGTCTGGCAAAAAGTCTAAGTTCTGCTGCCTACGCCGTAAAAAAATTAGACACCTGACTGACGTGGACACAGCGAGACTTGTGTATTTTGGTTATTTTCATAGCGTCATGTCATACGGGCTTCTTTTGTGGGGCAATTCTGCTGATATTAATTCAGTATTTGTGCTGCAGAAGAGAGGCATTCGCTCGATCTACCGTATGGGCCCTCGTGAGTCTTTAAGAGATATATTTAAGACGATAAATGTTCTGACTGTGGCTTCTCAATATATATATGACAACTTAGTCTATGTTAAAAAAAATATTAATGAATACAAACTTGTAAGAGAAATTCATAATTGTAACACACGCAATAAAAATAAATTGTATTATAGTGGCTCTAGACTTAAAAGAATAAACGATTCGTTTATGGGCCTGGGCATAAAAATGTACAACAAACTTCCAGAGTCTATCAAGTCCTTACCTTTAGAAAAATTTAAAGTTGGCACTAAAGCGATGCTGATGGAGAAGGGCTACTACACCGTCAAATACTATATAAATGATGTTTTGTGACGTTTCATTTTTGTGTGATCATGGCTTCACGTTCCGGTTCTTATTGGGACTCTCCTTAAATTTGTTATTAAACACTATTTGTTGGATGTGAAGCTTTGATCATGTTCTAATGAATTATGTATTTTTAAATTTAATGTACACATTGTCTGCAGAGTTTCTTGGCATTTCTTCCCTGCAGAGTTTGACTTTACGAAGTGCCATTAGTTTTAGTTTTATTAATCTAAATTGATTTATTTTAAGAATAATTTTTATGTTAATGACATATTTTTATGAAAAATGTTTTTTTTTTTTTTGACGTTCAATAAGTGATATTAATATCCTTATGTTGAATAAAAGATTTTCATTTCATTTTCATTTCATTTCATTTCATAATGTATGCTCATATGCATACATACACAAACAGACACCATAAATACACATATACATATATATATATATATATATATATATATATATATATATATAACACACAAACACATGCATACACACGCATGTCATCTCGTATTAGTAGTATATTAAACTGTGATTGATTATGCATTTGATTTGGAATCTGACATTCGTAACAATAATTGAGACTTAAAGTGTACTTTAGAAAGGAAAAATATGTCAATGTCGCTATACATTTTGTTATATGACTTAGTAGCTCTATATTTAATTCATTTCTCGCATAACTACTTCGGTATGTAGGAACGTGGAAAACTTCATGGATACTATGTCTAGGAGGATACCTGGGGACTGTTCTTGAAATTAATGATGTCAATGTGGGTTTCTATCTAAGTTAGAATTGACTATATCATGCAGGAAGGACAAATCCAACAGGGCGCGTCGGTCACGGAGGGTGTCTATGTGGTAGGCCTTGCACGCTGCCTCGTATGAGGGATATTCACTTTTAGTTCTGTAATTAAGGTGTTTAATAAATGTTTTTTGGAGACGTTCTATTCTATCTATATGTTTTGCAAAGTATGGATTCCAAATAACACTGCCGAACTCGAGAACACTGCGGACATAGGCATTGTACACCATTTTGATGCCTGTTAAGTCACTGAAAGGTTTGCACACACGGATCACGAAGCCTAAGTTTTTGTACGCTTTATCGGTAATAATATCAATATGCTTACTTAACAGCATTTTATCATCCAAATGCACACCCAGATCCCGGATTTCATCGACTTTTTGTAAAGTTTTATTGTTAATTTTGTAAGAGACCGTGATGGGTTTCTTTTTACGTGTAAAAGATATTTGCGCGCATTTATCTACATTGACATTTATTCTGTTTGTAATGTAATACTTGGATAGTTGGTCTAAATCTTTTTGCAAGTTATGGCAATCATTTAAGTCATTCACCTTAATGTAAATTTTGGTGTCGTCTGCGTACAAGAGGTGTTCGGAATGTACAAAGCATGTATGAATGTCATAGAGATACGCGTTATAAAATAAGGGCCCCAAATGGGATCCTTGTGGGACTCCGGAGGTGATTGTAATGAAATCCGATTTGAATCCCGCCACGACAACCGCTTGTGATCTGTTAGAAATATAAGAAGAGATCCAACGATACAAATCTCCCTGTATACCTAATGTGAAAAGCTTATTAAGAAGAATAATGTGGTCCACTCTATCAAAGGCTTTTTCTACGTCTGTGTAAATTGCATCCACTTGAGAACGTTGATCCATACAGCGCATTACCTTGTTAAAGAAAATAAGTACATAAATTTGTATTGACTGATTTTTTTCGTAGGAATCACTCACGTTAGACGCTATGGTGGGGTATATTACATCATAGACGATCCTCTCGAAGAGTTTGGACATTGCATTCAATATAGAGATAGGGCGGTAATTCTGAATTGTTCCCTTCGAGCCTTTTTTATGTATAGGAATAACATGTGCTTCCTTCCACAATTCCGGGAACGTGCCTTCACGCAAAGAGCGTTTATATAGAATAGATAGGGGAACTGATATGCTATTAACAGAATTTTTGATAAAAATTGGTGGAATTCCGTCACTGCCTGCTCCTTTATAAGTGTCCAGTGCTTTGATATACTTCGCAACAAGATCAGGTGTGATGTCCAGGGTGCTAACATGGCCACAATCGCCCCTGGCAGGGCTGAGCAACTCTGAAGAAGCAGGGTAATTAGACGTAGGTGAAATAAAAACACCTCGAAAAAAATCGCTGAAACCCTGGCAGATTTCCCTCCCGTTACTAAATGTATTATGACCATCAGTCATGGCGTTGGGATAATCAGACTCACATCTTTTTGTTTTGCCACGCATCGTGTGAACAAAATTCCACAACAGCTTTGGTTGGAGCTTTATTTTAGTTTGGGATAATTCAATAAAGTTATTGTAACATATTTCTTGTATTTGTTGTATTTTATAGTTTCTGTCTACGGCGGAGTAAAGAAAACTCATCATAATCGCGGGGATTCTTAAACTTTTTCCATTTTTAATGAATTTTGGTTTTCTCATGAATGAGCTTCATTAGAGGCCTTGTATACCAAACTGGAAATTGCTGAACGTATCTATCTGAATAGCATAGAACCAGTTGATTTATTATGTTTCGAATTTGTTCATAGAATCTAGA
>JAMBLF010001880.1:0-29747 GCA_030578115.1 Leucoptera coffeella
GTATCTCCCATCTGCTTACAGATAGTCGTCTAGCGACATCCGACTTTGAAGTGATCCCAGAGTAAACAAGAAACGAATTGAAAAACAACAACAATAGGTAATCGATCGGAGCTCATTGAGCTGGCTTGAATAATCTTAATAACTGGTAATTATGGACTAAATAGTGTGCTCTATAATTACTCGTATGCTGTCGATGATATGAGAGATAGCTGGCTGTAAATCTGATACTAGCCCGCGGTGGCTTTCACAGGACGCGTATGGCTTTCCAATAGAGACGTCGGATCATTCCATATTAAATGATATTAATCCTATGTCCTTGACTAATCTCTGCCGTACTTCTCTCTTAATAATCGATACTGGAGTTTATTTACTACACAGATTAAGTTAAATTATAGACTGTGGCTTAAAATAACCAAGAGTTGACCCAAAAAAGTGAGTCGTCGTCCGTTCGATCGCAATAACTTTTCGATAGGGTTCGCCCGATTTAATTGGCGGTTGTGATCTGTTTTTACATAAAAAAGATGAATGGGCCACTTCGACGAAGGATCCCGGCTCACTCCGTTTTATTATAGTTTTTTTCCTATTCAATCGAATTACATCACTTTCACCATGGTAATATATAGTTATCGCTTTATAGTAAAAAGCTTTTTGTGACAAAAAGTCTCTTAATAGTTTGAGGCTCAAACAAAGACTATTATGGGACGATTTCTTGGAATAAACTTTAGACAAAATTTTTGTACCGTACATATTAGTTCAACTTATACAATTAGATTAAGGTTAACGATAACAATATCTTTAAATAATATCAATTATTGTTTAGAAATATTTTTGTTGATTTTTATACATAATTAATTAATAGATTATCCTATTGTGGTGGAAACATTCATTAGCGAAACGAAAAGGCAGGGATGTAAGACTAACAAGTTCAGTCAGAAATTCGATATCTTAAATCATCTGTCAGGTAATTGAGTTTAGTGATAGTGGGCGGGCGCCCCATATGCGAAGCACATCCTCTTACGAAATCTGTTTCGATGTAATAATCGATTTTACCGAGATTAATCGATTCATTTGTCACATGGTATCGTATCGATTGAGTTCGCTTGCTCGCGGAGGATGGTTCGACACTTGGCAGGTTATGCATGATCCATTTCCAATATCTAAGATGCATGAATAAATAAATTGAATTCGTTGAGTATATAGGTGAATAGTGAGTAAACATTGTTGTAGTTTTTTTTGCGTTTGGTCTATTGAGTCTTCATTAGATTTTAGAATTTTAAATGTTTGATTTATCAGTAAGTTTTGTATTTAGACAGTGACAAAAAAAAATTAGGAATACCATTTTCTTTTGTTGATACAACTATCAATAACATCATATTTGACTAAACTAAAATTCACATAGTTTATAAACCTGGTAGAATCGTCAGTATCCCGTTTGATTTATGATTTAAATTTCACAGTACTACTTGTCTGTTTATAGTTCTGTAGAGATAAATTAATAGAATCTGTTAGAAATGTGAGCCATATTTATATTTTCCCTTTTAAGTTAACTTGAACTTCTCCTACCATTTGGGTTTTCATAGCTGAATGTTTAATGTTGCTTGCTTGCATATCTACTAATATTAAAATATGTTTTGTGATTTCGTTAATTGTATTACAAGTATGTTAGCTGCTAATGATTTTGCATGTAATAGTGAATTTCTGATTGGTACTGTTTCTGAATGTGATTTTTCTGTCATCTTCCCCAGCCTGCCAGGAAACAGGTAATTTACATCACCCAACACTTTTTCATACACTTGGTCCCTGTTCTTTTCTCTTCTTGTCACATCGTCAAGAACTAACTGCTACTGTTTCTACAACCGCTTCCACTTCTCACATTGAAAAACATACTTTAAGAAGCTTCGGCATTCTTTTTATTATTTTGCTTTAGAGTTTGTTATGCTTGTTAGTATTAAAGATTCACCTTGATCCTAACATATACATTATGTTTGGTTTCATGAACTCTAGTTTTGTTTGTCCTTCTACTAGTGTTTTGCAGGCAGTGTGTAATGTGTTATTTCCCCCACAGAGGGCAGGGAGTGCGTGAACTGCGGCGCCACCAGCACGCCCCTGTGGCGGCGCGACGGCACCGGCCACTACCTGTGCAACGCGTGCGGCCTCTACTACAAGATGAACGGCCAGAACAGACCCCTCATCAAGCCCAAACGAAGATTGGTGAGTGTAAGAATCCGACCAATTCTTAGTCATTTAACTAGATCTTACTTCGTAGAGATAGAGTTACAAATGAAAGAATTTCGTTGATCGTGTATTACAGTTGTCATTTGTGTCTCCGCTGCCAATTAAATGTAGAATTAACGACACGCCCAGGAGGTAAAGCACCAAAATTCCGTCGCGTAGATAGAAATGTGTTCCGAGAATCGCCGAATCGAGAGGCCTTCGTGAGACCACTGAGGTCGCCATAACCGGAATAGGAGTCATTTGGTTAAAAGGGGCAGCAATAAAAGGCGGGGCGTGCGCAGGCGACATTATGCTCAAATTGGGTCTTCAAGAAAGTTGAGCGTTTCGTCGAATCGTCCCTTGCACTGCCATAAATCGTGTGCGTCTCGTCGTTGGCATGGCTACGCGAGAGGCCAGTAGGTACGCCACGGCACGTCTCGGCCTCTCCGCTAACGAGTGGCCCGTGCGCACAATTGCCCGCACTCACCATAATACGCCTCACTTCAAATAGCTGAATGGACGCCATCTTGATCTTTAGCCTGCCGCAGTAATGACACAACTGAATTCTCCGGCGCGCCAACTCTACATACGTCGTCACGCCATTTTGAAATGTGTTTGGTTTGCGAACAAAACGCCTTAATTATCATAAGATCAGCAACATCTTTATTTCATATTTAAATTCGCTGGTAGTATAATTGTTGAGAAGTGTCAAATTATGAAAGGCGGACGTTAAAGTATGCATAAACACGAGCGAGGCGCCGTTACTCGAGAGTGGTTAAAAGATTGAATTTAACTTTTGTTTTCACTGTGGGAAATGGCGAACAATGTGCCGCCGCCGCTAAGCCAGCTTTCGTGATTGCTAATCCTTAGGAAAGTGGCAACACGCTGGAAATGAGAAGCAATTCATCGAAAGAAAGTAAACGCCAGTTCGCAGCTTTATTCATGCATGATATTAGCACTGTACTAACGACCACTGGCACTTATGAAATCAGTCTAGATATTCTTCAAGAGATTATTTTATATCTAAACTATAAGTTCGGTGAACTATAATTAGATTTTTACTACTACTTTTAACTGTAAGGTAAAGATCTCTTTGATTACTTACTTGATTTAGTTTGATACAATGATAGCGAATATTGTCATTACTATTCAAAACTTACACGTGAATCACGTTGATAACTTGTACTGATTTGATTAGATAACATTTGGACTGAATCATAAAGTAAAATTACCAAATCACGGTACTTCACATCATAACAAATACTTCGTACAGAAGCCAAGTCATGTTTTGCACTCCTAATGAAAAGCGATTTCACAAACACTTACTGCTAATTAGGCGTCCGAGTACTATTACCGTATTTCGCGGCAATTAATTTGATAAAATATAACACTGGCCTTGTCAAAAGTAAATTATAGTCATAGAATTAAAACTTTTGACTTTTGTATAATGAGACAATCTAATTGTTTTGTACACGCACTTGACACAAATTGGACTCCACTGGGAACGTTTAAACAATACCAAACAATTCAGAGTTTGATAAAATGCTCGCTTCAGATTTAGTACATTTAATTGATAATAATAAGAAAATTGTCTCTCTCGCATTAGAACCATTTTGGTTAACTATGATATTCTTTCCCACGTCTTAAACAAACGTTGTTAATCAAGTACAGCATAGCATGAAATCGGTAATGAATATAGCCTTAATATAAAACTTAGTATTACAGATCAGAACATACTTTATCTAATCCTTATTACACGTCGCAGTGACAAACATCCGCATTAATATCTTTTGAATTCGCGATAAAAACAACAACAGGTGTCGTTACTATCTACCTAAGTCGCACAGCACGTAGCGAATAAAGAAAGTCGTTCAACATATTTTTCGCTTCTCTCTAGAGGCCGCAACAATAACTTAGCCGCAGCATCCACTTGGCGCATCATAACAGTTAAAATTCTATAAGCAGCGAGAGGATAGGCGGCAATAACTTAGCACTCGTGCACTAAAGCGTTGCTATATAAATTTCGAGGAGGGAATTTCTTAAAAACAAAGGAACACTAGCGCGGGCAACTGCAACAAGCATGAAAATAAATTCCCAGGTATAACAAGAAGTTATAGAGACAAAGCGAGCGGGCACCTGTGCGGAGAGCGGCCGATACATGCGCAGGGGCACTGCCTCGCGACGCGTACACACTGCACACTGTACTCCTATAATATTATACTACGTAATATTAGAGTTTTCATAACTTTTGTTTGATAAAGAATTAGAACTATAACATCTACTTTATAAGTATCTTATACCGTAGATGTTCATTATACTGTATTAGGAGTTCTTTATTGGAGTTAAACTAAATCAACGCCTCATTAATTAATTTAAACTATATCACATTACTGAGATTACAATCGTGTAAAGACTTATAACATCTAACTATGTCACAAAAATATTAAAATACACAACCCCGATCCCAGAGCCGAGAATACCTAAGCACCATTCCGACCTAGGCTTTAGAGTTCATACGCGCAGGTTATCTTACGCGAAAAGAGCGGCTAGCCTATTCTTTACGCCATACATGTAAACTACACTGCATACAAACTGATGGACACGCTCGTAAAAGGCTTAACGTTCGCAGCCATACTCCTTGGTTTAGCTTAGCGTTAGCATTTCAATTACGTCAGATATTAGCTAAACTCGTTTGCTTTATGCCAGGAGTTAGCTTGTAGTAGCCCTTACGCTGTTTTATGTAAAGTATTGTGTTACATGGTCAAATAGCGGAGGTCGTGTACCCGTCTATTTGGTATTCACTGCTTAGGCGAATGCCAAATAAAAGATTATGCCGTGGACGGGCGAGCGTTGCTTGTGGTCCCACACTGTCTGCCGGAGTGAATTATTAGCGCGTATTGAGTCACATTTAAATTTAGAACTTGATGTTGATAGGCTAGATTCGAAGAAAATGTAGCAGTGTCCAATGGAGGCCTATTTAAACTGGTTCCCGTGATTAACTGGCGTCTTTGTTGGTTTAGTAGGCAAAGTGGTGATTGATATTTATTAAGGTTAGGATTTATATCGATAGGTTCAATAAAAATGTTAACATTTTTGATATGTCCTTATTAATTTTGAATGATTTTGAGTCTTTAAGCTAATAAATATTCATGAAGTTTTAACTAGGCCTATCAATATTATTAAATAGTCATAATCAATTACTATTCCATATTTTCAACTCTTCCAGTAATTAATACTCATGTGGTAGCAATTTTAGTTACTGTGTATTCAAAATGAGTATTATTGTCACACATTACATGTTTTACTAGTCCATAATACCTTAAAATGGGCTATGTATGTGTTACTAAAAGTAGTATGCACTGTCAATACATCAAACTAATTTGACGTATAAAATCTACATGTAACTTTGCTTTAATTACGCTACTAAGATTCCTTTTGCACAGATTAATCATCATTTTTGATAAGTAGTGAGTACGCTTGTTTCCATTTTTTGTTTGAGAAGATCTAGCTTACATGTATCGGCAGGGCTGGTTATCGATCACGGTTGTCGACCAATAAATTGCGGTCATGACCCAAACCGGACAGCTTGCATGGGTGCTTTGAAAAGAACGTACTATTTTGCTCTACTTTCCGATAGTGTACTTATAATTTATAATGTCTATAATCTCTTAAAGATTAGATAGAATTTTGAAGTCTTACATCTCACTTTTTACTTGTGGTCAATATTGTTAAAGTTGATGATATCTAAACTAATACAGACTTTAACATCGAATTTAGACACAGTATTAGTGTATTTGTTACTATACTACACATACTCGTGATCAAATTCATTTCATAAAAGCATTCATTCCATCATAGTAAAGGCACCTACAAATGTACCTATATTTTAATTTCGTAAGCCCCGACGCCTTAATCCAGGTGTTATCCAAAGGCCAAAACAAAAGAAATCGCTACGAAGCACCAAATAAATCAGTTAGTCACACCGCTGTCCCCAATAAGCTTTCGCTCAACATGACTGACACCACCCAGCGGGATATCCAACCTCTTTGGACGGACCTACCTGACTGACTTCTACGTCAAATAGACAGGTAGAATGTGTCAGGTTTTTTGGTAAATCACTCCTTGCGTGATTTAGGTTTTATTACCGCAAGTACCGGTTAATAATAATGTAAGGTTACGTTTTTTCATTGCCTTGCATTATTGGTTTACGGGGATGAGAGACAGATTCTAGATGTTTCTAAGTTAAAGATTCTTCTAAGTTAAAAGCTTTACGCTTCCACATAAGACAATTTGATTTAACTTATTCCGTGGTTGGCTCATTCGGAGATTAAAAAATGCGGCTCAACACTAAACAAGTTTGCACATTACATAAATAATATAAGAATCACAAACTGCAAATATATCTATAACTAATACCATAAATTAAATAAAGATAGAGCGATATTATATTTCAAAATTAACCTTCCTATAGATAGATAGCCGATAAGCTTTAACTCATTATAATCTTGTCCATCTATGTTTGTTTTACTGGTTGTTGAATAAATTTAATTTGTTTTTTGAGCGAGTTCCCATGCCTCAGCCACCAGTTTGTCACCGCGTTGATTGATTCGGTCGCCTCCGCCTTGTTTTAGCAACGGCCTGCGCCCAACATTTTTTCACTTCCCGCCCGTACATTTTTATTTGGCACGTCTAAAAGGTTTGACATATCACTAAATTAACAAAAAAAAAACTCAACATTTTATATCGGTTAGCAAAAGGTGAAATAAATTTAGTTTTTTATTTTTTTCTTCTCCGTTAACGTTTTTGTGTACGCGTTTTATGGTGCACGGGCCTACCTGTTCTAGGCGCCGTCGCAGTGGCTGTGACATTTTATAGCCAGGATATTGGGACAGCAGTAACGTCGATATTAATAACGAGGAAACAAGCGCAGGCTCCTCGTAAATCTGAGCCACCCCACGAGTCCCGGGGACATTGTTTCAAGCTGTCAAAGTGGATTTATCTTAATAGTTATCTTTATAAAATTAACGATTTGATCATCACAGTAACTTTTTATTGTTTTGAGATCCTTTTCTAGGAAACGTTTCTGGTTTTTGGTTTACTTAATAGAATGAATAGACTCAAACGTTAAAAGCCTACACGCTAAATCGATTGAAGTGGGTTGAGGAGTACGTAAACGTCGATCGATTCAAAATTGGAATGAACAGACAATTTCACGCGAGTCGCGGCAGGAAGAATCGATTCCTCGCCTCGAATAGGGTTGCTGCCAGAAGGCTATTAATACACTTGTCTATTTAATAAGCTTCACGCCTTGCCTTTTTGCATAATCTTAATTCAATTTCATCAACTAATAACCGTGACCGCTCATGGCAACATCTATAATTTGTATTTTCAAGAATGCGTGTGCAACCCTGTTAGTTAAGTTTCAACTGGATAATCAGCCGCTCCAATATGACAATAAGAAAGAAATAGTAACATACGTTTTTGCACGCCATTTATCATTGTAAATTCATTTAAAGTTCAGAACGGGCGCAAGATATATCGTTGGGGAGCGAATTTATCGGTAGCTTAACTGTTCTCGAGTCATAACTGACGGAAAAGATTCTTTCTTGATTTAAAGTCTTAAATTGCAAGGCTTGTAGTAACATTTCATGTTCAGCATGCACAATCAACACTTCGATGATAATGATTTAGTAGCTTGGAATGTTCGCTTAATATTTCGAAGTTGTTTCATGTTAGTGCATCTCGGAATACGCCAGCGAGACACGAATCACTCCTCTCGCGTTCGGCATTTTGTTCTCTCTTGCTCGTTTTGTAAACCTTCGATTGAGTTTCGAAAGCATCGATAATCCGAATTGAAATATTATTTTATTATATGTGCCATGTCAATTAAGTCCATTTAGAAGGGCATTTGGTACTACCGTATTACGATTTATAATCTGTGTAAGGTATTTCAGTCTGACTGACAGACAACTAAATGGCCCGACTACCGTACTCACGCGGCTGATGCGCATCGCGAACCAAATAAAACTAACACCACATACTTAGCCCCCATTAAAACCTCCCGCTTGATTCGCCTTCAGAATAAAACTGTAAGTTTCTTTCGAATAATGCTTCTAAGCTACATATATGACTCAAATAATAATACTTCTAGTTGTTGATAGAGATAGAGCCATTAATCCTCTTTCAATAGCGTTGTCCATGCTATGTTTAGTGACGTCAGCGTAGATACTTCCTTTGGCGTAGCGATTAGGTGGACAGGAAGCGCGGCGTGTCATTAGAGCGTCATCGCTGGCGGGAGCGACGGATGGCCGAAAGCGCGGCCGAATGCCCCCTGCGCACTCACAAATCACCGCGAGAGCCTCGCCCGATATAATTAGGCCTCGAATGCAACATAAATAGATATAAATAAAAGCGGCGCGAGGTGGCAGCCGGCAATTACAGAAGCGTCCAGCGCGCTCAAATTGTTGCCTTATATACAGCGCAGTGTCTCTGTAACAAATGACGAGGCAACGTTGCGCCGCGAACACTGTTATGAGCATATTTAATAAGCCGCCCTTTCAATATTTGATATCGGGACATGCGCTCCGGGCACTGGCCAACGCCAACCAATGAATCGACCGATATTATTTATTTATAAGTAATAACCGTGTACAGGCCCGAAACATTCTGGGACAACGCCTCGTGGCCATCCGGGAAAGCTGCGCCTCCATTGAAATGCGGCGCAGTCAGAAACACTGGCGGTAACTGTTATTCACTTTTAATATTTATCTTTTGAATAACATATTTCACAGAGTCAATATCGTGCGACGCCAAACACAACATTTACTACGCAATCAACACGTTTTTAGTTGGTTAAATTACACTTAATTATACACAGATACTGTAAGAAACATGAGCGCGTATGTTTGTTATAATAAAGTCATTAGTCACTAGTTCTCACAATTATCGATCGATCGAAAAACGTAAACGAGCTATTAATAAATTAATATCCAGTATCGAGCGTATCGCTGAACCAATCTCTAGATGATTTGATTGATTATATTCCATCACAAAACGGTGGGTGCATTAGACAGTTATAAGTAGCTAGTAGTCGATTCAAAGTAGCTTCTTCACCATTGCGACAGATTCAATATGAACTAAATAAATTAGGGATTTCTTAGACTTTCAGAGATTTTTAATAATTACTCACTTGTTCCTATCAATCACAGTAAAATCAAATATATTAAATTTAGGTATTCAGTTAAATCTTTATTTTAAGTATATACTTAAAGTGTGTTTGAAAGGCGAATGTTTTATCAACAGTAGTTAATGTTGGTTGCCCACGCGTTCAGTTTTACAAGACTTTCGATCGCCAACCAACTTGCAAGCGATTGATTCTGCTATTTGTGTACAGGATAATACAGATAAAATAAATGTTCTATATAACCGAAAAAAAACATAAATATTAAAAAAATATTTAAAACAATACGTTCAAACTTTAAAAACAGTATTATTTATAAATTAAATAGAGAAATTACTAGATTTAATCCAGAAAAGCTACACATGTTTTAACTTAAATAACTGTATAATTTAAAAGAAACATACAATTAAATTTATATAGTGAATATTGATTTCTTTTGAACTACGGTCTAAATTGTCTCTTGTAGATATAAAGTGACGAATATAATTTATATATTTATAATAATGTAACCAGGTAACCAGGTGACTCACTTCTTAATATGTAGTAGTAAACAAAATATAAACGAAAAAATTGTTCACAAATTGCTGAAATCGTATGAATATATATAAATATAACATAAAGTAGAATATAACTACGTTTACTTGTCCAAGCTGTTTTAGTGGAATACCTTCAAATGGTTAAACGACTTGAAAATGACGGATATTTTTTACTAAACTTTATTTTTGTAATTCAATAAAAATATGCATTTGATTAACTAAGAAGACTTAAACAAGCAGGTAGAAGACTATTACAGGTTTTATTTTATTAAGTTATTGTAAACAAATGGAATTAAATAAAGGCAAAGGCGTATGTGAGATGCGTTTATTCATACAATTAAAACAAAACAGTACAGAAAAGGAGCGTGCAATACAAGCGTCTGTTGCATATGTATCGCTGAATCGATCGTCGCGTATCACTCGGAGCGCTCACGTATAATAATTGACGCAATCGATAAATCGATTTTATCGCGCTTTTGCGAATGTGTGATCGCAAGATCTCGATACGCGGTAACTGAATTAAGTGATTCGACACATTATTATGTTCTTAATCATTTAATTATAGCACGCTGAATTATGACAAATTGTTTCCGGCAAATAAGAATAATTGAAACTTTTTTGACACACAATTCTGTAGTTTTTATTCATATACCTTCAAATGAGGCTACAATGTAAACAATGCGAAAGCCACTCAAGGAGCGCAATTTGGATTCCGCACATAATTCACTTTGGTCTGCGGGCGCGGGGCAGCTGACGATTATCGCCGCTGTTCGAGATAATCCGATCCACGTATAGAGTGATCAAAATGTCTGCGAGCGTGTTAAAGACCGGTCCCCGGCTCTCCGTAACGAGCCCAGCATACAATGGCCCTTTTAGTGTCGTCCGTCAATCTGCAGCGAGGACACCCGCGCCAACACTAACGGAGGAAATTGCCCAGCCCTCCGGATAAGTGGCCCTGCAGCCAGCGGCCTCCCAGCGACGCACTGAATCTTGTTACGTCCATCACTCTTTATTATGCTTATGTAAACGCTATTAGGCGTCATACGGTATCGGAGGTAGCGACCGTGAACAGGAAATCCACATTACCATAATTACGGATCAAGCAGTGATTCAGAGTAACAACATTTTAATAAAAATTAGTTCTAATGCCGGGTGATTCGGCGTTTCGGTGCTCCATAATACGTTTGACGTGGACCCGAAAGTGGCTCGATTCATATGGAAATGCTCCGTCCAACATGGAGTGACGTGCGTCCGGCGTCACTTAGCTGCCCGCGATGATGTGACAGCAGCTCGGAACCTTTTTCTCCTTCCAAAGGCCAAATAGAACAAAAGCGGAGGCCCTTCGGAATCTGATCCATTGTGTTTGGCGAAATTTAAATTGATCGAAGAGCGGTCACTTTTTGTGATCCACGTTTTGTGGTTGGCGTTGAGAGAGCATACGTTTTCGCGGCTAAGCGCCATGTTTGTGACACCACACACGAACCACCGCTCGTGCAGTCGGATTAATGGTTCTAATATTGTTGAGCTCACTTCAATATGTATAAATTTGTATTAAATATTTTAAGCAATATAATATAACTAAAATACATTTACGATCAATAATATGCCATTTGAACAACCGCTGCCTTACCTTCCTTTATAACCTTCTAGTTTCAATCATTATTTAATACGTAGAAAATCACGTTAATAGTAAGGTGTGTAATATTAAAACTATGTCATTAGGAATCAGTAGAAAGTCACTTATAGCCCGGGATAAGGTTTATAGGCAGCCAGTGAGTAGCAATATGAATGCATTTATTCAGGGCTTAGCTTAACAATGCTCAGCTTGTCTCCATCGTCTCTCTACTGGAATAGGGTCACAGATGCATTTTAAGTTATAATGTAAATATGTAAAAATTACATAATTTATGACGGGAACTATTTTCGTTATATCTGTAGCTTAATTTCCCTAATTCATGCCAAAATTATTGAAATAAATCTTAGAATTAATATAAGGCTAAAATTAAAGCAATTTCTAGATATATCTTGTATAGTTACTCTAAATTTAATTCATCTGAATGTAAACACATCCTCAGTAAAATGGCATGACAGCATCTTCCATATTACTGTTATTAAGTAAATTATTACAGCCCTAAAGTTCACTTTTACATTCTAAATCGATTTGGTAAAAGTTTAATCCGCTTACTTTGAACGTATGTATTTAAATATCTATCAAAAAGAAACCCTGTTTTGGGAATAAAACTGTGTCAACCCTGAATCGATATCGATGTTCCATGTATCATGTTGACAGTGGTGGCCTGGTGGTCTTGCCATCACCAAGTGATTCGGATTCTGTGTTTTTTCGCACTTCTGAATCCGTGCAATAAAATATTTTAGTTTTGGATACTACTCAGAAATGAAATGAAATATGTTTCGTTATAATAGTAAACCTAAGAGTAACATTATACAAATGTATACAGTTTAATTTCACCAATGTGTTAAAATTGCTAAAAAGAAGAATAAACTTTGAAAGCAGTTTAAAATACCAACAAATTTAATTGTTCTGAAACATGTTTTTTGACGGAATAAGTTACGTTTATCTAATTAAGCTCCCACAACGCTGGAATGCAATTAAACAAATTGTAGCAGCGATAAATTAGCGACATGGCAGAGGGGTGATTCTCGTATTTTAGATAAAAGTCACGCATGCTCAAACAAATTTCGGCTATGTATAATATACATGCACAGTTTAGGTAACAAAATATGTGACTTATCATTGAAAAAATCAACGAGTTTCATCATTAAATTAATTTACATGGTTTCGTGAACAATATTCAAGAGACGATTATTGATAATTGAGATCATTATGAAAATCTTTAGTAATATTAGGACTAAGTATGACAAATTTATTACATATTAGAAGAAAAGTAAAATCTTAATTAATCTTGACTCTGCGAAAAATAGGAGTCAATTTAAGTACAGTTTACAAATGGTCGATTATAAAATGATAGGTTCGTGTTAGACACATGCGGTATAAATTCCAAATGGTACGAGAATTGGGCCCTGATAGGTACCGAATCGTATGTGGACCGTAACCGGCGTTTGCAGGGCCTGCCACCGACGAAGCGTTTTATCTTGTTTTGCTCCCATTGCGTCTTTTTACCATTGTGCTCGCCGCTCTTACCATTGTTCCTGCCCCATATAAATTGGGCCTCGACGTTCCACCGTCATGACAGGTATATTTGAGTGGACGGTTTTGCTCGATAATTAATCGATATTGTTAACGTGAAGGCCACCCCTTGTTTACCAGGGATGGGAATGCGTCTTTGTCTTTCGCTGAGGCTTCAGCTAATTGTGAACAATGGTAGCACTTGTATGTACCTGTGTATGGAGGGCAAGTATGGAGTGTTGGTATGTTTCTTAATTGTGCTTAAGTGACTATTTTACTTAAATAATGTACTATTTTAGAGACTTAATACACTGTATTGAATTGAGATTGTAACAATCATGTAGAGGAGTCTTTAATTGGTAAATCAGTATTATTTATGCATACAACGGTTTTTCTATCGAAGCACAAATTTGTTAACAAAGTATATAGTGAACTTTTCCTAATGAGGATACACATTGCGTATGTGTCACGTAACGTATGTATGTTACCAGTGTTGAACTACAATGTTGTCCCTATAAATAGCTCAGTACTTTTTTCCGTTTACTCTTTTAAAAGTCAATTAGAAACAAAAAAAGAACATTTAACACGTACTAAAGAGCTCCTTCATTAAAATCGATTGAAATTGCGTTGCCTCAACGAGACAGTATAGAAAAACTGTACTGTCAATATAATTGTAATTAATTGTTGAAATTAATCTACGTTGTTGCACCAATTCTATTGAATATGTGCATTAAATTGCAATAAAAATGGCAGCCAGAGTGGCGTTAAATTGTTTCTGCATTATGACACTTTTTTCGCTGCCGTTCTCAACGAGTGGGTGCCTCTAATTATCGCTAGCATGTAGAAGAACGCGACGCATCGTGCGCAGGCGCTGATTGCCTAATTGTTCTGAGTTTGCATTACGTCCTATGTATTTTAGGGTCATAATTAAACAAATTGTATTAAACCTGAATTAAATATACTAACAATAGATGGCATTAGATGTTTATTGAATTTATTTTACATTAGAACATAATGTTCTTTTTGACAACAATTTAAACTCAATTGAATTTGATATTAAACTTTTAAGTACATTATCAACTCACGAGAGGCCGAACAGCCTTCGCATTGACACTGTGAGGAGGCTACTTTTTATTAAAAAGGCAATAAAGTTACAATTGAATTGTTGCAGCTGTTCTCGTTACCGAGAATTAATGGAACTAATTTCGAAATATCAGACACATTGAATTGACCACCATTAACGCTACACGCTATCTTGGCAAAACATATATTTAAAAGCGATTTCGGTTAATTATATCATATATTTTACTTTAAGAAGGTCGGTCGACTCCTTAGTCTGTTAGTGAAGCAACAGTTCTGGGTTCATTTCCCAAATAGAATATTTTATGATGTTTAGTTTTAGATAATATATGTTATTTGTGTATTACATACCTTGTACCCTTCAGAAGAAAACAAAGGTGCATTTTACTAAAGTCGGTTTTATCGTATAATATGAAGACGGATAAATATAGATAATTTGCCTTTATCTATTATCATTAAAGTGGTCCTATGATAATGAGATCATTATTAACTGAGCAAATCCTACTAATATACATACACAAAAAAAATATTTCTTGATTGACCAACTTGGGTATTGAACCCGGAACTGAGGGCTGTCACATTGGTTTGCAAGTAGAGCTTTAATAACTGTATTGCAGATTGCCTTGTACTGTTTTTGACATATCAAAGTTTCTTGTCGTACTATGAATCATTCTAATTCAAATCTGACGTAATATATGTATTATACTTAAATCTAAACTGCGCAAAATAATGAAAAATAAAGTATTTGGTTCGAATGTACCAATATTAAATACTTTACAAAGTTGACACTAATTAGAATATACCAATATTCACATGATTTTATTCGCCAAATTTACTCCAATTATTGAATAGTACCTAAAAGACGGTAAATCCCTTTCCTTTACACTTTATACACACATACAAGTTCAACAAACAAAACTCCAAACACATTTCATCATCACTAAGACAACATACATTTCCAACTTCACAATTCGGAAGAAATTGTTTAAATGTTAAAAGGGAGCCGCATTTCATTACGTCAGTACGGATAAACGGGAATACTTAAGTTATGCGTGTGATACACTTTCAGTGTGTGTATGTATGGCTTGCGTTAAGTGTGTGTATGGGTGTATGTGTGTAACTTGTATTCCGAATGCCGAGATGTCAGGCGTGAAGCGATCCGTGCACACCGAGATGCTACTGGGTGTTTCCTTTCTGGCCATTACTTCATTGATTATAATAAAAAACTCTAGTGCAAGTAATAAGTGCTTAATATGTCTAATAGATAATTTAAACGCATTAGATAGAGCTTTATTGATTGTCTGACTGCGACTACAAATTAAGACATTCGTTTTCACGCAAACATTATTTTTGTTTCCATCAATTAGCTTTTCACAAGAACACACGCGTTATAGATAATGGTATATTGAATAGACATATGTAATGCACAGTATATGAGCAGTTTGAACATTTTTCATAATAAGGTCAAAATATATATTAAATCAACTACAATTAAATTCCCGAACTAGCCAGCTAACCTTTAAGTTGTATGACATAATGAGAATATTAAAAATCTCCAATACTATTAAAGCCAATAAAGCGAACCAAGGCGGAGTAGCCCTCGCTACCGGCTGTCCATCAGCGCCACAAACGCTTAGTTGTCATGTCGGAATACGCGTGTGATTGCCGGACTCCACAAAAAAAGCATTATTAACGAACGAGTAACAGACTTTTATTGATTACTCACTAACCGGTATGAGGACCTTTGCCGAGTACCTGAACAATGCCATATCTATTACATAATGGCGATAAATAATGCAAATATTTTAGTAATTATCAAAACGAAGAGTTTAATATGAGAATGTAAGATTATCAGTAAGGATGAACAAAATTTAAGAAACATAAGATAGAGATCATAGAACTTACTGTTATGTCAAGTATGTATCAGTGACTTACTAAAGGTAAGGTACTTGTAAGGTTTAAGCCAAAAATATAATCTCCTTAGTGAGAACCCCATTTTATTTTACTTTATTTTCAGCTAACCTATTAAGGGCAGATTGCTTAAATCTGGCAAAATATTTGTAGGCGTGTCCGCCATAACGGGAACCTCTCAGCGTCCAGGGATTTAATTAATGCAAAGCGATCGCTTACAAAAGCGCTTTCGCGTAATGATCTCGTTACCTCCTCATCGGCTCTTATCAATTCCTGTTAAAAATGATCCAATAATAAACCGGCCAATAAGTTACCGAAAGCGAGTTAAAAATCTCGCACACCCATTGTAATAACGCATGCGCTCTCAATATTAAATTTTAACAAGGTATTAATTAAAAAAAACAAAGCGGAATATGTTCGGGAAGGTTCTCAGGCGGCGCGCTCGTCCCCCGTCCTTTTGCTTTTAATTCGTTTTTATTCGGCGCTGGCTCCGATGTAGGCACGCCCCTCAGTGATTTAAAATTTTGATTTATCGGAGGCGAGGAGCGGCGGCGGCAATTATAAATATGACGCGGTGCTAAACTGTCCGAGGGCTGACCCCTGACCCCGAGCGCCGCGCTCAGCGCAAATACTCAGTTCCTAGACGCGCCTACCAGCTGGCCGCGCTAGCCCTTCGCTCCCTACTTCTATTAGGCTTAATGAGTTTTAAATACAATGACCTTGCACGGATATTCATGTAGATAAGCGTATATATTTAACTGATTCTGGAGAATACGGACTCTTAATTTTCCCGATTTGACAATTTTTTTTCCTTAATATACAATTGATACATATCTATCAGATATAAGCAGTAGGTACTTATGCTATACCTTTCAATACACCTAAAATTACAGATTTAACAAATTACCTACTGAATATCATATCCGACTGAATAGACACTGTATAGAAATTCTAAATCTCACATCTGCAATAGTATATATTTATTAGAAAATCTTACAGATTCAAACTTTGAGTAAATGCATGATATTAGACAAAACATGACAAATTCTTATTGATACTACATTGATTGCACTGTAAACATACTGGGAAACAATAATTAAGTTATAAGGTACACTATATGTTCTAGTACGTTCCTATTTCATGGAGTAGACGTCCCACTTATATAGATATCATTTGCATACGGTTGTCGTGGCTTGGATTTGAGAGACGTTGACCATCACCTGCCTCGCGGGGCACGTCCTATTTATGACTTCCGTGGCCCTCGCAGCTTTGAGCCCCCGCCTTGGTTCCGAAACCTACTGATGCACCTGTTCCTTTGATTAATCATTCGGCCAAGCCAGCGTACGAATTCTTAAGGTACAGCGAAGTTTAAGGCTAGACATACTACAAAATCTGATCAAGACTGTTATATTAGTGATAACCAATATTTGTGATGAGTTTTGATGGAATTGCATATTAATAAAATTGGAAACTGTACGTATAGGATAAAAGAGTAAACGTAAATCGAGGGAATTGTTAAATTAGTAATATTGAGCAATGGGACATCATAACTTAGTATGCTGAATATTATAAGTAGGTATATTATCACTTTGTGAAAGTTATGTAATCAAAGCGATCATTATACGTATAGCTTGACAAGCAGTCACATGCCTTATCCTTACCCAATAGAAGTAGGTGCAAGTACATTAGTAGCGGCAGATAAATCCCATGGTGCCATTAATCATGCGCTAATGTCACAACCTACATCAAATTTCGGCTGAAGAGCGGACCCGCTCGAAGCAGCCCATTCAATGCAAATTCGCCTGATACCGAAGTGAATTACCAGCATTTAGTCGCCTCCCGAACATAATTTCTCGTTTTACGAACGCGCTTTTTTGCTGTTTGTACAGACTTGTTTATGTCCCCAAGATGTCGCTGTGCTCGTTGCGAGTATTCAACAAATATTATGAGATTTTATTAGTTATAAAATCGTCCTTTTAGTTCTAAATTTATCACTATTGATTCAGCTTCTTCACTTACTTTTTATTAGAATGAATTCCGTGCGCTCAAATACCATTCGTACTACGTTCATAATGTAGATTCACTAATTGGCCGCTCTGTTATATTTCATTGCTGAGCAAACTGGGTCCGTCACGGTGAAGTTTCGATCAAAAGACGTTGCGATATTATCTCGTAGAGCACGGACAAATGAAATGTGAAATGAACTATTCAGCGTCATTTTTATGTCCCAAGATCGTATCGCGCGGTAGTAGAGGCCAAATTGGTCTGCCCAGAGCGGAGGTTTGTCGAACTTTGGCTCCTCACACAAGCGGCAAACAGTTTGATGTGTCAATCTGGCCGTGCCTCGATCGGTATCGTCCGCTTCTATTGGGCAACTGCTTCTCTTTATTATCCCGACAGACGATATTGGGAAATTAGACGGTATTTGAACTGACGGATTCAAATGTTAAATGAACTTTGCTACCACTTTTTAAACGATACTAAATTACTGTTATTTGAAAAAGATCACGAAGTATTGCCTCATAGATTGATATAGCTGAAAAGCATTGTCATGAAAATTCGCTTGGGGCCGTAGCATAGGCTCGGCTGTGAGGCGTAGAGGCGCCACGCTTCGCACACAAATAAATCGTGAAGCGATTTTCCCAACATGGCTTCCGAGCCAACCAATGGCGGCCAAGAGCCGGCGCGGGGAGAGGCCGCTCGCCATCTCGGCCTCAAGAGACAACTAACAGCCACTAGGAGACGCTTTTGCATCTACAAAGATAGGTAGTTGTCTCTTTGTAAGATAGTATAAGACGAAAAATATTTTATGAATATATTCCCTGGCAAAATCTTTTATTCAATTCATTACATGGCTTATTTAATCATATCTTGGTTTTCTCAAAACCGCACCAGGCGAAGGTTCATTTATTACATGACAAGGTTATCCCTAATTAAAATGGAGTTCCATAACATGTAGATCCCTCCGCAGATACATAATGGAGTCGCACCCGAGCAACCCTTTGCAAGAGCGGCGCACACTTGTAAAGGTCGCGTCACACAGCGGCGGGGCCTGTGCGAGTGAACACGATGAAAATCTTTATTTTCACGCTCTATCTCTCTTTATCTAATCGCCCTAGTCAGATAAGGACGGAACTCCGGAAAAACTGGTGCGGGGCGAGAGGCAAAGGCTTCATCGATTGTGCGCTTTCACTGCGAGGGGCCGTGTAAACCTTTAAAAACGGCGTCGCGCACAAGCGATTGTCATCTCTAACGGCGTAGAAACAAGTGGCGCTTTCCTGCGACTCACTATCTCTGGTAAATGGATTGCCTCCCTCAGAGTCCGTGTAGTGGGATCTAGATGGTGTAGATAGGCCGATAAACGTACATGAGGCGAATGTGTAGGTACACTCGCCGATGTGTGGGTAGTGAGTCTACCCGGCAGGGCATCGCTATAGGGTTGGGTATGTAGTCACTAGGAGAGTTTCCGGGTAGGTTCAACTTGCTTATAACGCGAGGGGATGCCTCCAGACCGGCCCTTTTTGTAATATGATTTTATGCTTAAACAGAGATAGGTAGGAGATTAGGACGCGTACTGGTGAAGCTGCGATTTGATTAGATTAGAGGTGTTTGGGAGGGCCCCGCGATAAGGCATCGATTGAGGGTGCGGCCGCGGCGCCTCGTGGAATATGTTGAATGTGACTGCGTTATTGAATTAGCTCAGGTTCGCGCCCACTGAGGCGACAATAATCCGCCCGATGTGTTCATTGGTGATAATTAACGGCGTACTCACTGGTTTTATTTAGTCGCAAACAAAGGCGCTTTACATAGGAAATAATTAAAATGTTAATCCAAACTCGTCCATTCGTCACGTTACACATAAATAGGGAGTCTTTTGTGGTCAATGATAATGTCTGGTCCCAAATCTGATTGTCCGTTGGGGACACACGCTCTTTGTTAGAATTAAGATTCACTTGAAAATTCAACAAAGGCCTGTTTAGTGGGCACAATAGAACCACTCGATGTTTTCATTCGGCATCGTCCTTTGAGCTAACAAGACTGGAAATTAGAGTACCAGTGATTGTCCCGATCTCTGTGAACGACGAAGAGGACTCTTGTACTTTTTATCTGTTCCCCAACCGCTGCATGTGACATTTTTTCTATGTTTGGTGGGAGTCGGTAGTACGGAACGATCGGAATGTTGTTGACAGTGAAACGGGTTTGATAATTAATAAAACTCTTGTGGTAGATGTGGAGATAATGCGTTTTAAATATGCCTGTGAACCGGCACCCATAGCGAGCGGCCGCCGTCGATCTCGGCCATAAAGTTTACGAGGCTGTCGAGCCGTTTCAGCGCTTCAGGAGCGAACGTAATTCGGCTATAAAATTACGAATAAACAGCCGTTTTTCCAGGGAAATAAAGGAGGCTCCCCGAGGGCCGCTTGGCTCCCGTAATCGGCTTAGCGCCCCTCAACTCATTCCGGACCCTCCGGATGATGCGTGCGTTATAACTTGATGAGAAATCTTATCTACAGATTATAAAGTTGGTTTTGGGTAATTGACTAGCCAAATGCGATATTCATTCAACTTGATAGACGTTATCTAGCGGGTGGATATGATTTTTTTATTCATTAGCGCAATGAATTAAATATAAGTTTGACCGGGCACAAAACTAATAGGCTTTACAACATCATCATCATAGATTAATTATTTTGTACCTAATATTATAACAATATGGAGTAGGTACCTATTTCTTGTACTTATATAACTAGGACTTATTACAGCGGAGAGTTCCTTAGTCATGATGAGTGTGATCAAAAGCGATATTAATATCCAGCCTGGTTACAAGTTATCGAGATTCGGCCGCGATGCATCGAGATGAATGCTCTTTTTGTTCGATATATAAATGACATGACAAATTAATGTATTTATTATGAGGTGCATTTTAGTGAGGCAGGACGAAATGCATTTTTAATTGAGTGGGCTCTTTTGTAGACTCAGCGTATCGGCCACTGCGCGCCACAAACATTTTTTTATTTGATTGACAGCTTTTAATGGGCAGGTGTGCGCTACTTATGCCCTCGACTCGGGATGCCAGATACAAAACATTATTTGCATTATTTTAAGCAGTGTCACTTTAGCCGGTGTAATCTCCTGCCAGCTCTCACGACTGATCCTATAAGAAGTTTTTGACGTGCCAGACAGCTAACGTGCTTACATTTTAACCTTTTTTATTAATAAATTCAACAGCTATCCCAAATCCATTTATCCACTTGTGTGTCCTGTTTATTGACATAACCAATGTAGCAAGAGCTAAGTTACTAACACATTGTTTCTTCCAATGTATTCGCATTAGTAAATCGTAATAATGAGGCAAATATCCCGTCCCATATCAAATATAACAGATATTATCCCTTTTAACCTCTTACCACATGCCCACAGCAACATTCCAGCCACTACTCATACCTGTAACCTATTTTATCTAACTAATAATCTTCTTTACAGTCCTTGCAGAGTGCTGCAAGACGGGCAGGCACCTCCTGTGCCAACTGCAAAACCACTACCACAACGCTTTGGCGACGGAATCAGAATGGGGAACCAGTGTGCAATGCCTGTGGACTCTACTACAAACTACATAATGTAAGTATCTAGATTAGTGATTCATAGTGTTAAGGCAAGGGTATTTAAAGAAGATGGAGTAGTACGTACTAGAGCTTCATAATGCTAAGGAGATTATTTCCCTGGTGTCTACACTGACAGGAGTTAAGGAATGTGATGAATATATGTCTGTTTAATCACATATTTTAAGATAAACTACTAAGCTATATATTCCATTTTAAGATAAACCACAAAGCCGTGTATTCCTTAGTACCTACAGTAAACAAAAATAGCACTTCAGATGGTTTTCCATTATGGCCACCGTTGTTTAGCATTGTCTGGTAAAATTGTTTTATTGTATTGTAGATGTGTTTCGCAGTTAAAAGTAGCTTTAATGTTCAGCATTTTCTTCACTCATTGATATGTTTTAACCAATAATTTATTGAGGCAACAAGTGCCTAAACTAGAATGTGCAGCCAGTATTACATGAAATTAATCTTGTATGTTTGTAGTTAGCGTTAATATATGGAAATTAGTTTCTTTGGGTAAATACATCTCAAACAATGTAGAGTAAAGATGTATCTAACTTGATAACGAACATTAGGAATAGGTATGGCATAACTTTATTGCTAACAAAAAGATTGATTACATAACATAATTAAAAACTTAAATAACAATTCGTTTAATAGATTTTCTTCGTAAAAGCGTACTTAAAATTAGGTACATTAGTGTTAAAACCTCACATTTTTTACTGTTCTTCAATCCCTTCTAAGTTTAAGTATTATAATGAAGGATGTTCCCTATAATACTCCCTTGTGCAGCCCCAGGCCAATATGTTAATTCGAAATAAATGCGCACATACAGCTGCTTAATGTGATAGGGTATTAGACCCCTAGAGACCTCATTCAGCTTTGGGGCCTACGGATGAGTTGACAGTATCTACTTGATAGATAACTTGGGGTCTTACAAACATAGACCCTCGAAGATTGCTCCAATAGCTGATATTGATAAGAAATGTATTGAATGAATTATCGACTGATGTTCTTTGATTGGATATTGCTTGCTAATCAATTCGGGTCCCATTTTTAGTTATGAAAGCTAATATTTTAGGGTAAAATAGTATGCAAGTAAATAGAATAATACCTATAAAAGAGTAATGTTTAAAATAAGTAATTCATTATTACACGTACGATTCTCACGACTCTCACAACCCTTGCTAATGAACTACAATATCATGCAAGACGTCGAACATTTGCGGCACAAACAAGACGAAACAATATAAAAACGGTGCGTGCTCCAGCAAACAATATTCAAAGGCTCAGTATCGAATGCCGCCTCACAAAAGTAGACCACTTGATTTTTTGTGCAACTTGAAATGTATACTTTATTGGCCCCACTGCTGCGTACGTAATTATACGGAATCTGCGACAATGGCTGAAAGAAAACAGCCACTCGAGTCGTTGAGAGAATAATGACAGCGACACAAAACGGTTACAATTCTCAAATTGTCGAGGGCCGGGTGAATCCGCCTCCTCATACATATGTATGCCTGGTAGCTCAGAAGGCGCTCGGCTACTGTGCGTCGCTTACGAGACACTTTTTTGACACTGACACTTATGTGTAACTGCGAGCTTAGGAATTGTATACATTAGTATCAATTCTTAGTTTAATAATATACAGGAATCTTATTTAGTGTTTAGTGATTATTGGTAAATAGTATACATTAAATTGGACACGAGCCAAAAGCAAGTAAAATATATATCGGTTATTTTTAAAAAGTACATATATACGACTCATAATTGATAAACCTCAATATTAAAAAGTGTACTAGCTATGCTTACTAAAACTTAATTAATGAAAGATGATTTTAATTGATTGTATTTAGATACTCTTGTTTCTTTATTACTCATATGTAGACCTATTGAAGACGTTGATGGCTGAGTAGTTACAAATATTGTCCAAAAACAAAAACAACCTCTTAATCCTCTCCTTTTCATAGATTGGTTTCAATAAAAACTCAATTCATGCAACTCACACGGCCATTGTGATTCAGCGGCCTCATTGAGATCTTGTGGGGACTCGAGGATCATGATACTTTGAATATCTTATGCATATATTAAAGCTATGATATACATAAATAAATTCCACATATAAATGCCACATACATACGTACGCCTACACTTCATAGTGCTTAGACAAATTTAACTGAGTCTAATATCAATCGAGGCTAATTAATTTCACTTCTTACTAAGTTTTTAAAGGCACCTTCTGTCACCTTCCTACAGTGGCCTAGTTTTGTTTCCTAATCCAATGTTAGGTTTAAGTAAAACTCAAAATCTCACGATTATTTGCCATTCGGAAAAATTATGTGTTGGAATTCCCCTAAAAATCTATATCTCTAAATGATGGCAAAATTCTGTTTTCATCCAAAAAAATCTAAATAATATTCAAACTGACACAAACTACAGATTTAGATATTATTTAAGCTCCGAGTATCATGACTATTGGTTCCCACAATATAAAATGCCTTTGTATTATTGTTTTAACAACAACATATTGTTGTGGAATAACATTTTGTGATACTTAGTTTGATCGATATGGGAACACATCGATATTAACCCTTACTCACTCAGTGCTCTTTTGTTAGCAGTACTTTGAATGCGTTAAAGAATTAAAATATCCTAATTGTCTTAAGTAGGAGTTATACCCACGTTACTTATGAAAGCAAAACAAAACCCAAATCTTTAATGGGTAGAAATAAATTCAATGTTTTAGAACTATTCTAGCACTAACACATATAGAGGGTCATGTCTTGGTGGTTTTATTCTGAATGATCCAAGAATTAATCTCTTGGGACATTTTTTCGTCAGTTGTGCCTGCACAGGCAACGCACGTGAGTTGGCAACTTTGTGACAAGCCATTGTAGGCAATCGCTCAAAGCACCCAATCGAACGTAACCGAAAATAAATTATTTATTTGGCCAACCACAATACTCACTAATAGGATTAGTAGCGCATTCTGCGTGGGACCGAGTCCCTCCCGACACAAATACCAATACAATAATATATTACATTTATGAATACGTAATCGTTAAACGATATTCAATATTGGAATAAACATCAAAATAGTGTGAAAATATCGATTACATGACCGTTCGTAGCGAATAAAACAAAGAAGCGACCGGTGTAATAGTCGTAAAAAGTGGTGATTATGTACGCACATAATAGTATACATAACACGTTTGGGAGTGAACCCCAACATCGTTAAGTGCTGCCATACAAAAGTATTAGATTACCACTCAGCATTGAGAGCTGCAAGCGAGCCAACATAATAACTGTTCAAATGATACATTTAGAATACAATGGAGAGATCAATCCAATTTCTGAGCCGAAGCGCTCTCCTAGCTGCTTTTTTCACTTAAGTGCTGTTTTGTTGCTCGCCATCCAGGAGAATTTGACAGTCACCGTTTTTTTGACGCTCCTCTCGGGGCGGAACCCGAAATTAGTATAAATCAAACAAGCACCGCTCGAACCTGACAGTTTAGATTATGATCTAGCTTCGAGTTTAGCACTTGAAGTGGTAATAAAAACGTGAACCAGTGAAACGTATTTCGCGTGTTGTACGGCAGCAAATGGGAAAATGCTTAATTCACTCATTGTATTACATATTCCGATGGCCGCTAGCCAAATACGGCGGGTGCCGAATGTTATAATGACATCAATTTGAATATTCACATCGAACAGCCATTCCATTTACATAAGTTCGGTGCGGCTGCTTCCACGCACCGGCCGTTAGCGGCGTCCTTCGCCAGAGCGTTGCTCACTGGCGTTACAGCTCACTATTGTTTAGGTATTTTGGAAATGATTCGCCATTGTTCCAATCATTACAACAGAGAATGGTGGATAGACTTAGCTTTGTTTGTTAGAGCCTTCGTGTGGCTACTATCGATCCATTCCCATTCGAACTGAAGCGAACTGAATTTGAAATTGTATTATAATAACTTATTTATGAATTACTACTTTACTTCTCAGATTGTCATCCATCTTTGATATTTCAGGATAAGACAGGTTGTAATACATTAAGCATTCCGATCAATGTAAAATCTAGTCTGTTTGACGATAGGAACACGATAAGTTTGCACTACGAGACTTGATCACATAAATTAGCCATAATACAGGGAATAAAAGCGGGTGTTGGCTCACTAGGCCGGAAAGATGTTATCTGTTGGCAATACAGAAAAAATGGCGCCCACCGGAAGAGCCCGTGCGCTGGCTACTATTTTTTATTTTTTTGTTTTAAATAGCTTTTCCCCGTCAGCGTAACGCCGGAAATGCGTTTGCGTATGGCTGTCCTACATGGCGGTACACGCAACGGCAATGAGCTATTATGACTCTTTTGTAGGTTGAATAAAGTCGGGAATTTTGTTAGTTCGAGAAGTTCTATTAAATAGACATTGGATTTTGCCACGATTTTCGTCCCTAAAGAATACAACTAATTGGCCTACGTCTATTTAAACGGAGAACAGTAACGCCAAAACCATGCAGAGAATCCTGATTAATATTTTCATATTCTAGTTACATTCTTATGTTTTCGATAGTTGTTTCACATTTAATGTCTTAGGAGCTTACATAGATGAGATTAAACTGTCTCCGCGATCGTCTTTTCATAGATCTGGCGATCTGCCCATCAGCGACATCTGTACTGCAGATTCATCAAGTGATTGCGATTATAATTTATCTGGTAACGCCTGCATTATTGAGAAGAACCAAATTAACGGTATAAATAATTCGGAAACCGAGAGGAACTATGAAAAAATTAACGTTAAATATATTTATTTATGTGCTTTTCTGTAATGTAATCGACTATTAGTATTAAAGAAAGAAAGAAAGAAAGAAGAAAAAAGTATCATAATAATGAACCAAGTATCCTTAACCTATCTTTAACGAAGGCGCAGTGTGCCATCTCAGCATTAGTTGAACCGCTCGATTGGTCGGCATCCAGTCGTATCCGGCTTGCGGTGCGGTGCTGGAGTTTCGTCCATTACCCCTCCGTACATCTGTAAACATCTCGAGATAGGCATCTGACGTTTGACACAAAGCGCGGTTGCCGATATCGATCTGCAAGTGAACTAGCCGGGCCCCTCTTGCCTCCGTCTAATTATTTATTTATGGCCCACTATCACACAATCGATGCGCATCACTGCAAATGAAGCATACGCCGCACAATTTACACCAGTTCAAAATTAGAAGCCGGGGACGACAGCTTATCGGCGCATCTCGCGGTGACGCCGCCCGCCTCGCTCTAGCCTCGATATAAACGTCTCGAACCTCTCCTGTCAACGTGCAGTTCGGCACAACATTTAATTAGTTAAATAAGTTGAAAACAAACTGCAGTTGGAACACACGAACGGGACTTATTAAACAACGAAAGCATTCATAAGGGACTCGTCGCCAAAGTGACCGTTTCACTAATTGGCCCCGAATGAACGAAGATGTCCGACTGTTTTAATAATTCTTATAATGTTTCGCCATAGCCTGGAAGTACAACGGACACAAGGTGTAATTTGATTGAAAGCACCAAAAAACTCATATAATCATATAATAAGTGTTGTAATAATTACAAGGGGCTTAGAGGCAGGTGCTCAGGCAGAGCGCACGCGTCCGCAAGCCGCTTATTTAAATAAAATTAAAGAAATGGTTCCGAATGTGTAGTAAATTGCAACTATTGACATGTTTCGACCACAAAATTTGTATTAAGCCAATTTCTTTTACTGCGCCGATACTTCATTAAATTGGTGGGAAAATTAAGTGGTTTTCGAACGAAAACGGACACGTTTATCAGTTGGCATTAATGTTTGGAGTTGGGGGCCGAGATCAGTTAAGTATCGCATAAGTTGGGCTAGACAGCCAGTAGCTCAGTGGTGTGTGCGTAAGTGTAGCGTGGTAGCCAGCAGAGATTTAGTGCGCAGCCAGGCTCCCCCTAATTGCACTGGGCTGGTTCCACAGGCGCGAAACATACAAATTTATTGCTTTCTGTAATTGTTTTTGAAATGTGAGGCAGCAGCGGCGCCATCTCTCATGCATACACTTTGTGTCTTCGGGCACTAAAAATATAGTCATTTTTAGATTTACTGAACCTTTCCAAATTTATATGCAATAAATAGTCAAACAACAAATCCAAACTTCTATAGCCATCAAGGTTTTTATAACGTGAGTCTGTGTTTGTGTAAGACAATGTACACACAATACATGAAAATCATTCCATTTTAATCGTAACACGTCGGGTAGCAAAAAACTCGTTATCAAGATTTCCTCATTAAACAAACTGTTATGTAGAATACGATACCGGACTTTTGAATCACAAAAGACTTTCAATATCGAGCGGCGCAGCTCGAACTTTTTATCAAGTCGGAATGCCGATGGTAATTAGATTTCACGGTTGTCTCGTTGAAAACTCAATTTCAAATAGACTTATCGATTCGAAACTTAAACGAGATCTCGCACATGCCCCCCGATTCGCGCTGGCCGCCACCGAACGGTTCGGTCCTTTGCTTCTGTCCAGAATGAAATGTTAAAATAATAACCAGCCTGCAAAGCAGTGGTCGCGCTATAAATCGGCTCTGTCAATAAATTTGGCGGGAGTTATAAATCGTCATTTCAATTATGCCCCGACGCAGCAGCTGTCTCTGAGCCACTCTGTGTAATCAGTGGCTGCGAGCGAGCGGCTCCTGTTGCGACTCATTTGTTTGCGCCACACTTATCTAGAAACAGAGATTCTGACGTAAAAACCTTCGCTGCGACATATAGTACATTATATTGTACAAATCTGAAGCCCCTTGGCGCCGTTTTAGTCTAATGAAATCCTCAATGTGGCGCGTGCTAACTGCCTGGAACTGATTTTTTATATGCCAAGCATACATTTCTATTTTTTGTTCCTACAGCAACTTAAAAAACTGAACCCTTTTATTTCTACGGCCATTGATTCTCAACCTGCCATGGCGTTTAACATGTGTTGAATATTCTAATCCTAGTGAATGGGAGTACAGTCCTGTAATGTTGAAAATTGTGCTTGTTTTAAGTCTAGCAAATTATCAATTCCATTGTTAGATGAAATACATATATGTGCGTCATCATAATTTCAAAATATTTAATATTCTACATACAATATCAAAATTGCTAGAAAGAGTATCTGTTATCCTTATTTTGACGCAAATATTCGTATTTTTGGTGTCTCAAAGGCTACTCAAAATTAAGGAAAGCGATTTCAAAGGTGCCTATCTGCGAAATAAGGAACAGTATGGATCTTGTATTTTCCAATAATAGGTCGCCGTTCCTTTCATCCTTGAACATCTGTTCTCAGCGGAGTTCCTCAGAAAGCAGTGGCCCATTTACTCGCGATGTTTGCGCCTTTCTCTCCGAGATTTAGGTGTTCTGGGTAGCGAGCTCGCGTGTGGCCTGCGGTTCTGCCCAATTGCCACCAGGCAGTTTCTTTATTTGCTGACACGCCACATCTCTGCATCTTCGGTTATATATCGCTACTTAATTAGCTCTCTTCGAAACTCGCCTGTTTGTATACACTCTTTTTTCCATGGGAAAGTTTTTTCATTAGCACAAAGTGACTACTGATGATTTGTCTTTTGGTTTTTATGTTACTTAACCCGTATGAATAAAATTAAATGGAAAGATTACTAATGGAAAGAGTAATTGGAACTGTTTTTGTTGTTATATCGATTGATTTGAATTTCAAATCGTGTGAATCAGTAATAATACACTGTCTAACGTAATGTTGCTCAAGAATAGCGGATGTGTTACAAGTTCGCACGTTTAATTATAATGTACTAATTGATTTTATGTCATGAGCTGGTACGGATATCGGAATGACAGGCAGAGAAAATCATAAATTGCACACGTACTAAATAAATTAAGAACAACATGGCACTTGTGTAAAACACGCGTAAAAAATTCGGCACAGGATAAATATAGCATTTTTATTTGACACTCGACACTGAAGTACAAAAAAAGTACTTACAAATATTAATTATACAGTTACGTTCCCTCTCATAGTTTTTATACTCATTATGACGTATAACGGCCACAAATAG
>JAMBLF010001881.1:0-27993 GCA_030578115.1 Leucoptera coffeella
CATTCTTGTGTGTTTATACCCATATCACAACGTGGATAAATGTTATAAGTACGATATACTCCGACTGATTGAATATTATATTATGTCAATATAAATTAAACATTTCTATACCAGAAAGATTGTATCTCATTAATTCCCTTGTTATTGATCATACACGAAAACAAAAAATTTACGAAAGAACTAAAACGAAATTTTAGTTACCCAATTCAAATGATATACGGTATATCAAGAGATATAAAAATCATAAGAGGTGACTACAAACTTATAATATAAATGTCAAGTAGTAGTCACGCAAAATCATTTTCTTATTCAAAGTTAAGTTATAAAATAAGTACTGTAGAGAAAATTTCATGTACGGAGATACGCGGAAGCCGTGTCAGCATTTAAAAAACACTGACGATTTACAACAAACATAATCAAATTATTTCAGAACACGCCATCTGTGTATCGTTTGGGTAACAAAAATTTCAAAGATGGCGTCTTTCAAACCGATATTAACTTAATCAACTGCTCAGCGTAGTTAGTCTTAATGACCTTTTTATCTAACTTGCCCATCACATTCCTCGGCACTTGGTCCACGAACAGCACGCTTCTGGGCATCTGGTAGGGGGCTAGCGATTTCTTAGCCACCTCCACCAGCTCCTGTTTAGTCAGCTTAGTACCGCTTTTCAGCGCCACAATAGCTGCAACGACCTCCCCGTACTTGTCGTGGGGCACGCCTAAGACCGCCACATCCGAAACTTTGTCATTCTCTAGCAAAACTGACTCCACTTCTAGCGCCGATATTTTGTAGCCTCCAGACTTGATTATATCAACTGAAGTCCTGCCTAGGATTTTGAATCTACCATCTTTTAATTGCGCCGTGTCCCCAGTTTTGAACCATCCATCCTTGGTGAAGTCGTCTGCAGAAGATCTCCCCCAATACGTGCTGAACACGCCGGAACCTTTGAGTAGAAGTTCGCCTACATAAGTACCGTCGACGCTCTCCTGCATTTCTGTTACTAGGGATTCCTTCCATTGTAAATCGGGGTTGGGAACTTCGGTTTTCTGCGTCACGCCTAGATTCTCGAGGCTTATCTAGAAAATTAAATACTCTAGATATATGAAAATGTACACACGCTTAAGTCTATAATATACTTCAGCATATTTATGTCCTGCTACTCCTTTTGAGAACGACATAACACGTATCATGTCTCTTTAGTCACTTTAAGCACAACTATCTGCGTTGTCATCTTATGGAGTATTGACAAATGATAGTGAAATAAAATTGATAAGTAATAAAGACTCGTCCGTTGGTAAGTCATTAAGAAAGTGAAAGCATTCTTTTCACATCCTAAACGTACACTGGTTGCCTGCTACATGCACATCACGCCCACATCCTTATACAGAGTTAGGCAGAACGCCCAATAGCATATAAATAACATCTCACTCACCCTAGTATCGCACATGGGTGTTTCCACGGTGACCTGCACCTCGAGGTCCCCGCTTCCTGCCCGGGGCTTGGCTATGGCGGCCGAGACCCCTGGCAGCGGCATGCCCACTGCGCCCGGGGTGCGCTTCTCAGGGGGTAGGTAGGGGTTGGACAACGCCATGCCCACCTCCGACATGCCGTACCTTTCGAGGAGATGGTGCCCGGATATCTGAACAGGTTAATACATAATTATTATTGAATGACAAAATAAAAGTTCGATATATCGAAAATACTTGACTTAAGTACATACATGCACACTTAAAGTTCGATATAAATACTTGACATAAGTACATACATGCACATCTTGCTCGTTTACCTAAAGAGAGGTAGGTAGGGATTATGAGATATTGGATATATGGTTATACCCTGGGGGTAAAGATAGAATTTATTTATTTATTTATTTATTCTTCCACATACATCGATCATTACAGGTTTAACCTAATGCAATCGAGTAAGACATTTATGAAAAAAAAACCTTAACTAATTAATTATTATAAATCACTCTTATAACTAATTACATATAATCCTACTGTTTTGAATTCGCTCAGAGCACACGAAAACAGGTCTATTTCCTCAGCCATGAGGTTAAGAACCCGAATGGCACGGGACAGTGGCGCATCGCGCTGCAACCGGGTTCGCCCCCCTGGATCCACAAGCAGACGAGGCCTGCGCCGCCGCTGCACATACCCCCGCGGGACACAGAGGCCCAAGAGGCTCAACACATCCGCGTGGTGCACCCTACCTATGAGCACCTTGAACACGTATGTCACCAGAGCCATCGTCCTCCTAACCCTCAGCTCATTGTACCCAACCATGCCCAGAATGAACAGAGTGGGATACATGAGCGGGTAGAACGGATAGACACCATACAAGCGCAAGTACAAATATCTAATGAACTTATTTTGAATGCGCTCCAGCATGAGAACATATTTATTTTCATGTGGAGCCCAGATAACTGCGTTCCATTCCAATTGAGACCTCACTAAGGCGTTATATAGAGCTATAATTGCACTTATGTTTGTGAACTTGTTCACCCGGCGCAGCAGGAAACCAAGATTCCTAAATGCCTTCTTGCAGCATTTCACTATGAACTCGCGGTAGGTAAGGTGCGAGTTCAGGGTAACGCCCAAATCCCGGACTTCCTTTACTCGTGTCAAGGGAGTACCGTACACCTCATATTCGTGTTCAACAATGTTACGAGCTCTGCTGAACGTAATTATGACGCACTTTGACACGTTGAATCTAAGGCAATTAACGTCACTCCAAGCCACGACCCTATCAATGTCCTGTTGTAATCTTTGACAATCTTCCCTATTCCTAATATGCATTGCAAGCTTGAGGTCGTCGGCAAACAACAGACACCTGGCATGCCTCACTACCTCCGGCAGGTCATTCACCATGAGGAGGAACTGCAGCGGGCCCAGGTTACTGCCCTGCCCCACTCCGGACCTCGCAAAATAAATCGACGACCGATGTCCCTCGAACTCCACGTACTGCCGCCTGTCCTTCATGTAGCTAACAAAAAACGCTAGTAGATGAGGAGTGAATCCAAATCCAGCCAGCTTCGCCAGCAAGACGTCATTATCGACGAGATCGAATGCCTTCTGGTAGTCAAAATATGCGGCATCCACTTGGGACCCGCTATCCACCAATGGAACTATGTCAGATACGTATGACAATAGATTACTCGTTGTACCCCTGGCCGGCCTAAAACCATGCTGCGCGTCGGTTAGGATGACCTTCACCTGCTCATAGACCTCTTTATAAATCGCAGTTTCGAAAACCTTCGCGAAAGCTGAGAGTACCGCCACTGGCCTGTATCCCTCCACACCGCCCATCGAGTTCCCCTTCGATACCGGGACCACTCTGGTAGTCTTCCATGTCTCGGGAAACAAAGCCATCTTCAGGCAACCGTTAAATATATGAAGCAAAGGCTCCGCGAGAGCGAACCGACAATCCCTAAGCAGATAGGGCGGCACCCCATCAGGCCCCGCCGACCACTTGGGCTTCAGGCAGCCCAGCGCCCGCACCACGTCCTGCAACGTTAGCTGAGGAAGCTGAACGCGCGCTGCGCCACCCAAACCCCCCGCAGACGCCATGGCCGCCGCCACGTCAAGACTGGGCGCCTGCCCACGGTACACGGACTCAAAGTACCGAGCAAATTCCGCTGCACACTCCCGACCCGACAGGGCAATGCCATCCCTAGTGATCGGGCTGCTGTTTCTCTGTCCTCTTTTTGACTTAACATACTTCCAAAAAGCCCTAGGATCTTCTGCAAGATGTTCTTGCACACGACATTCATACTGATCTCCAGCCACTCGGATCATCTCTTTTACCTTAGCCCTACACCGCGAGTAACGTTCATAATCGCTTTCTAGTTTAGAACGCTTATATTGTCTGTGTAGTGTAGCCTTTACTTTTATGTTGCGAATTATATCAATAGTGTACCACTCGGGGTAACAGTACCTCGAGCGCCCACCACTTCGCTTTTGTTTTGGAACGCAGCTATCGAGTATTGAATTGAATGTCTCATAGAAAAAATCTAGTCCCCGCCTAAACTCCAATTCATATAAATGAGTCCAATCCTGATCATAAATCAATCCTATACGAAATAGGTAAGAAAAATTCGCCTTCCGAAAGTTCCACCGCCGTTGCGGTGAATCATCGTTAAGACTATTGTCAATTGTTTTGTCACTATAACTATTGGAGGAATACGACCGAAAGCATACATCCACCCGCAAAGGCGGATGATACGCGTCAACCGACACGAGCGGACAGTCTGCCGCCCGCACCGTCACCTCCCCGCGCTCCCCCATACTGCTCAGGACCAAGTCCAGCCGACGACCGTCACAGTTATCTATTTCGTTACTCTGAGCGAATCCACAATACGACACAAAGTATTCATAATAATTTCTAACAGCTACGTTTGAAGAATGCAAATTAAAATCACCTATAACTAACACGCGCTCATAATTAATACTAAAATGTTCAATTAACCTAAATAATAATAAATAGTCACATTCTTTGCTGTTCGGCGGAATATACACAACACAACATATAAAAATCATTCTACAGTGGAGATACACAGCAGCACATACTAGTTCGAACACTTGCTCACTAATGTTTATGTCACTAGGCACCGGTACGTTGCGAAGTTCGAAGCGTGGTGTTGCCACAATAAGCGCACCTCCCTGCTTTCGGCCATCTGAACGATCGCACCTCACTATGTGATATCCTTGAGGAACCAATTCCGCGTCATGAATCGATGCATTGCAACCTGATTCCGTAACTGCGTATAGGTCTGAATTTGAACACATTATATTTCTTTGGAAGGTATCAAGTTTCGTACGAAGTCCTCTGACATTTTGATAGAATATTTCGTAACTACTTCGCACCATCTTGTCTTTTGGAGTTCCGAAACCAAATCCATTCACAGAACTCTATATTCACGGGCCAGTTTCCAGATTGACACAGCTTTTCGTATTTACTCTCTGGTACACCAATGATGAATGAGGAGTAATCTCTAGGAGTCTTGTGTTTTATCTGTTCTATTTTAGGTTTTACCTCATTCCCTATTATGTTAGACACGTGTTTTTCCAAGCTGTCAATTGTAGTGTCAGTCTTCAGCCTCCATACATGTAAATATTTCTTTTTTTCGGAACCCTGTATTCCAGACTGGTCCCTATTTCCTCCTTTTTGTACTGAGCTCGATGGATATTTTCGAGCTTTTTTCGTAACTACTGTCCACTTGTTCCCACTTGTAGATGCCTCCTTAATATTTTCTTTATCTAATATTGTTAACTCCGCTTTTTTTCCTTGAGGCAAATTAACACTCATAGAACTGGTCACACTATCTTGTTTTTGCAAAGAATGCTTACCTTTGTTAACTTTAATTGTAGATGGATTTTTTCCAACTACCCTCGCAAAAGATAATTGTGGTTCAATGACCTCAGGTGCGTTATCTTTCAATTGAGTGCCGATCAACTGTTGATTGTGTTTTTGTAAACATACGATCTGCGACTCTAATATATCTACTCGGCTATTCTTTTCTTGGACAACTTTCTTGAGTTCTCTCAGCTCTGCCTCCGTGTTTTCTAACTTCTGTTGAAGTATGGAATTCTGTTGCTGATGCTGTTCCATATGCAGTCTCATTTCCCGCCTAAATTCTCGTAATTCTTCGAGGATTTTGCTTTCGGAGTCAACAAACGAAACTTCGTTAGGTGGGTAGACTCGGTTTCCTCGCTGAGTCGTAACGAATGCGGTTGGCGTAAATGTCTGGTCCATCATTGCTCCTACTCTGATAGGTGTTTGTGTTGTCACCTTTTGGCATCTTACAAACGCACTCAGGACAAGTCCAGCTACTCTTGTCTTCTTGCGATAAGTTCCTGAACTTTTCTTCCGTCATCGAAAGACACTTTATATGGTACAGTTTCTGGCACTTATAACATTCCATATACAACAAGTCATATATGTCAACATTACACCCATAACACTTTGCACCCATGTTATGCAGAATGTATACACTATTAATTAAATTCTTTTTAATATGCGTTGTCCGAAAACACGTCCGTTCCGTTGAAATACCCGCGAAATATAATTAGGCGGTTATAACTCTTCAATTGAAGGTAGTTCGTTGACGATGGCATTGAAATGTGCAATGCGACAAGTATTATGTCTATGACTTTAATTTACAAATTCAGCTAGATAGCCACCTACTACTTTCTACACAAAAATCATATGAAACTATAAGCACGTCAACGGTTATAACAGTGATCAAATCATATGCAACTATAAGCACGTCAACGGTTATAACAGTGATCAAATCATATGCAACTATAAGCACGTCAACGGTTATAAC
The DNA here is from genome assembly GCA_030578115.1 of Leucoptera coffeella. Classification (NCBI taxonomy): domain Eukaryota; kingdom Metazoa; phylum Arthropoda; class Insecta; order Lepidoptera; family Lyonetiidae; genus Leucoptera; species Leucoptera coffeella. Next base: position 6,330 of record JAMBLF010001881.1, read on the forward strand.
AGTGATCATTGGTATAGTATGTCTCCGAGGCATAACATTCTTCACAAGGCGGGTGTACGTCGCGTGAAGAACAGAAGAGTATAAATAAGAAGGTTAATGGATGTGACTGAAGTAAGAGAGTCAGGATTAACGGGCTCGTTCCATAGTTGTTGTCAAATCAAATCAAATCAAACTTTATGTGCAAACACACGTATTCAATGTTGTTACAAATTGGTATTTAAGGTACAGTGTGTTCGACCGTATCAGGCATGCAAAATAACGAAATTATGTTGAATACTTTTCACCTAATTGACAATTTATGTGACAATAAACATGAAATACATATTATTAAATTGATTATGGAATTATAATATTCTAATATTAATATAGTTATTTATTATAGAAATTATATAGAAATATTATAGAATTATAATATTATAGTTGCCTAACTCCTTAGGGATACTACTTCTCCGAGGCACTAAATATATGCGTGTAACAATCTATCTACACGTACCTGGAGCCACTTGCTAGCCAGGGTCTCGGGCAGGGGCGCGGAGCCAGCACATAACAGCCTGAGGCGCGCCCTGAGCGTGTCCCTTACGTACTGCTGCGTCTTGGCGTCGGTGAACAGCTGCTCGTAGGCCTCTGCTAAGGCGGCGTACATGGTGGGCACCCCGTGGAACACCGACACTCGCGCGTCCTCCCTCTCGCCCATTCCTAGCAGGCGGGACCACACGCTGTGCGCCACGAACTTCGGCAGCATGCGGATTCTGGGGTATTCATATACATACACATTCAGTCATGTACAGTCAGCGCTGAAAGTGCAGTCCCAGTAACTATTTATAAGGTTTATGTTTAAAAGAATAAAAGAGAATGTTTTACATTTTAAAAGTGGCACCACTATGCATTGTCATTGCCACTATACGTTCGCGTGCTTCAAAATGAATAATATTATCTTTTGTTCTTATAAACGTAAACCTTATAAAAAGTTACTGGGACTGCACTTTTAGCGTTGACTGTACATAATAAAGGAATAGAAGATACATATATTTATGTCTGTTAATCCCTTTCGGGGTGGACAGAAACTTGGAGATATGAAAACATCTCTTGGTCACTTATTAGCATAATAGGAAGCGATGATATTGATGACGAATATTGATATGTAAAGCAATTATTTTTATAATTATCGTTTTTATTATTTTGGTCTCTATGAAGATTAGACGCGTTGACTCATCGGTTCAGTGAGTAGTCTAAGTCTGGAAACATAAGTTACAATAAGGGTATACGTCATGAGAAAGCTCACTTATTTTTGAAATCGGCCAATAATCATTTACTTTATTTTGAAACATGGAGCTTTGGGTACTAACTAAGTAGTGGAAAGTGGGTAAAGATAAGCAGAAGTTATGCGTGAGGTATATTCCTTCATTGGAATTATTTTCCTTTGTAGCCCAGTCGTTGAGTCCTTGACTCTAAATCAGGGTTCAGGGTTCCAATCCAGCTGATCATTTACCAAAGAAAATTATGTTTTCTGATTATAAACAAAAGAAAGTGTTCACGACCATTAACTGGGGTACTTGGGTAGGTAACCGTGGGGTAGTCAGAGGTAGTAATTCTCTGGCCACCTCTAACCAACGATTTGACCAGATAGTCAGTGCTCAATGTGACAGGTGGTAAGCCATGTCGCCATTTACAAGCACTGTTCGGGGAAAAGGTAGGTTTTCTCACGATGTTTTTGCTCACTATATTTTTCGTTTGTATTTCGTAAATATATTTTTATTACGAGAATGTACATAGAAATTCATTAAACTACATATCCAATGGTGCATGCTCAAATGAGATTTGAACCTTCTACCCACTGATACAGAGTCAAGCCTCAAACTAAGCTACGTCGAATTGAACTAAAGAAAAATAAGTGTTCTGATTATCTATGTAGATAATGAACACGTAGGTACCTGGAGCTGTTTTACAGTCGCTGACGATGAGGTAAAACATCGTGAGGAAACCTGCCTATCCCTCAGGATAGGTAATAGTCAGTGCCTATATACGGCGATACGGTTCACTACCTATCACGTTGGGTGCTGTCTATCTTGGAATACGCGGCCTTCTAATGACCCATACCTAACATCGAAATTTCGGAGATGGGCATTGAAGCCTCTGACTACCCCGCCATAATAAAAAAACAACATGTTGATATTTTTGCTGACACTATTATTAAAGTAGCTGGCCAATTTAGGTTATACCTATGTAATAGTGTTTAATACAGTCTAGTGTCTAATTGGTTATAACAATAGTAGCGCTTTGGGTAACTGTAAGCTTCTATTGTAATTATGTAAATAAATAAAAAAGGGAGTGTGTACACAAGTGGTGAAGCGTATGTGCTGTACCTGGAGCCAGCAGCGAGCGAGGCGTTGAGGGAGTTGAGCTGCCCGTGGATGTGGTGCAGTGGCAGCGTGTGCAGCACCACGTCACTCGCCGCGTACTGCCACGCCACGTGCAGCGCGCTTATCTGGCTCAGCAGCATCGAGTGCGTCCACACCACGCCTGGGGAACCATACGCACGTTGTGATGGCCTTAGAGGCATCAACAATTAACTAATTGAACGCTAATTCCCAGCTACGCTAGCAGTCTCGTGAAAGCCAGCTACAATTAACTAATTGAAGGCTAATTCCCGACTTCAGTTACACAGTTTGTGTTTGCAAACGGTAAACGCCATTTGTAAATGGCGAAATTATACCACCTACCGACATATATGTATATAAGTGAAAAACAAAAATAAACCTTAATGGAAAATAGGTTGATTAGAGGTTTTATACGTAATAATATACGTAAATGATGTGCATTACAATACAAAGTAAATGAAATATTAAAGATGGATCTTTGACTATTTCGAAAAAAGTTTTTCTTTAGGTATTAGGTATTCCATGACCACCTTGAACCCACACGTTGACCAGATAGCCCGCACCTAGCGTGGCAGGTGATAAGCGGTGTGCCCATTAACAAGTAATGTTACCTGTTTGCGAACAGGTAGGTTTTCTAACGATGTTTTCCTTCACCGTAGAATTTGGTGCATTTCGCCATTGTATTTATATGTATTTCGTATTCCCGCAATAGATAACAATTGATCTCTTTCTCTACGCATCCTCATCTATAGGCTTTGACCCTTTTTAGGGGGTAAAGTGGACATTTGTAATAGTTATGTATTTATTATAAATAAACTATTGCGTTCAGTCGTCTATGGATTGTCAACAAATTCAGCAGCTCAGTGAAAGATGAAAATACAAATATTTATTTTCGGCTGAATATTTAGTCAATTGTGATGCCAAACTGGCTAAATATGTTCGCTTTGGGATAAGATTTGGATCCTCAATTGGAACGAACCGAAGAACAATGAAGAGAAGAATTGGAGCTTCAACCTCATTTTTCTTCGGTTGTAGCGGCTGGCGGCGTTGGCATAACCAAGCTAACTACTGAAATAAAATAAAATGCCTAAACATCCGTGATCGCCGTAACTACAACGACAAAAAGCTCGCCAACGCCAAAAAACCATCAAGAGAGGTATGGCGCATTGTAAATGACGAGATATCATCGAAATGTAAGGGATCTAACGCGTGTATAATGGATAATGGGCAAATCGTTGATCCTGAAAACATGCCGGGTCACTTCAATAACCATTTCCTTCAACTGACTAGTGGCCTTCCTCTAGCAGCTGATGACGACAGGGCGTCGGCTTATCTGCGTGAATATTTGGCTGGCGAAAACCCACCTGAGTTCGTTTTGCCCACCGTGACTACTGTCTGTCTTGATCGCTCGCTAGTGAAAATGCTACGTGCTTCTGGAACGCTTGATGTATATGATATCTCCATCAATATACTGTTATCAATATGGCCAATAATAAGAGAGAAGCTGGTGATAATGGTAAATGATATGTTCACTGTTGGTGTCTATCCTGACGTATTAAAGTGCACTAGGGTATGTCCTGTGTATAAATGTAAGGGTGATAGAACACATATAGATAACTATAGGCCAATCACCATAGTACCAACAATTTCAAAACTAATTGAATCCATTCTGTCCCGCAACCTAATGTCACACCTTGAAACAAATAAATTGATCAGTGACGCGCAATATGCTTATAGAAAAAACCGATCTACTTCTCGTGCAGCCCATCGGGTCATTGACTGCATTGTTACAAGTTTAGACGACAAATATAAGACTGCTGGCATATTTTGCGACCTGACAAAAGCGTTCGATGTCGTCAGGAGTGATATAATGCTTAGGAAGTTGCAGTGCTACGGTGTAAATAACTGTGCACTTAAATTATTGGCATCGTTTCTATCTGAACGCAAACAATTAGTACAAATAAATGCAAATGGGCAGAAGATTAGGTCAACTGAGGGAGTCGTGACTATGGGTGTTCCACAGGGGTCGGCATTGGGGAACGTCCTTTTCCTTACTTTTATAAACGACCTTGAGCGTTCCACAAGTGACGGGTTAATAACAATATTTGCTGACGATACGACCGTTGTGGTCTGCGCGAGGACTGATCGAGAGTTAAACGCGAAAATTGGGAAAATATATAACCAATTATGTGATTGGTTTTCTAGTAACGGACTACTGTTAAATGCCACAAAGTCCCTTTTGGTGCCGTTTACTATTAAATCCATGTCTGGCTCTGTGGATGTGTGCTCCCCTATACCCGTTAGCCAGACATGTAAATTCCTCGGTTTCTTGCTGGATTCGAACTTGAGTTGGAAGGACCATGTTCAATCTGTGTGTGACAGACTCGCCGGGGCGGTTTATGCCCTTCGGAAGCTGAAACATTTGGTTTCAGCAAGAGTGTTAAAGCAGGTATATTTCGCCCACTGCCACACATACTCTATTATTACGTATGGAGTAATGTTGTGGGGAAATTCGCCTGATGCGCGCCGGGCGTTCCTACTACAAAAGCGTGCGTTAAGAACAATGTTAGGAAAAGGTCCCCGGGAAACCTGTAGAACCCACTTTGCAAAAGAACGTATCATGACGTTGGGTTGTGTTCACATATTTGAAACAATCAAATATGTGAGAGAAAATCTAAAGACATTTAAGCGTCGAACGGGTGGCGATAAAGTATTGCGAAACGCGGGACGCCTTGCTAGCGTGTCACGTCGAACTGGATACGGTTCCGGAATACCTCGGGTGATCGGTCCCACGTACTACGAGCATCTTCCTCGCGATTTACGGGAAAAAACTGACGACGAAGCGTTCTATCGCCGACTAAAGGGCTTTTTACTGGATTCTGAATACTACAGTGTAGACGAGTTTTTGAAATAATAACTATTTGATAATTATATAATAATTGTAATGACTTGACAATTTCAATTTATGTATTCAAATTTAAATTGCTATTTTATATAATTTTATTCTTTATTTTTGTTAATTCATTATTATTTAATCATTAATTTTTATTCTGTTGTAAACCATGACATTAAGCATACAAAATGGTATGTTAATAACTAAGTATACCTATTTTTATATACAATAATTATTATAAAGTTATAAGTTTATTTTTGACGATCATATAACACTCTCTGTATGCACATTGGAGCCTTTGTCAATTGTCATATAAATTGGTTATGTGTAATAAAAAATCTAATCTAATCTAATCATGGCGACGGAATAACAAGAAGTGCAAGCAAACGCCATGGCATCAGTGTTTGTACTTCCGCCGACATAAATTTTGTGGTGAATGGTATATTAAAGAATTTAAAATAAAACGATTGCGTTAATAGGGCGTGATCATGTAATACCTTTGGGTTTACTGGTAGTCCCGCTGGTGTATATAAGCATGGCCTCCTTGTCCGCGTACCATTTGTTACTCTTCGCATGGTCTACTAAATTCTGCTTTTCTTCCTCCACTAGTATGCTGAAATAGAAGATGGAAGAGCAATAGAAGATTGTCGAACTGTGACGAAATTCAGATATAGGTGCTGACTATCTATGCTGAATAATATTTATTTATTAAATATTCCTTCAGTGTTCAAGGAAAACATACAAACATTTTCATGTACCTTTTTACCGTAGGCAAATTTTCACATTTCCAGAGATTTATGATAGGTTACAATTTTATTAACCAGTAGAGAGCCCGCACCACAAATGAAATATGGTGTCCTACGTAGTCATGTAATACAATGGAATTGATTTGAACAATCAATATGATACTCTGGAATCTACTCCATCCCATTTCCATCCAGAACCAATCCATTTTCACACACTAATCGAGAATCAAACCCTGGACTCTATCCACAAGTAAGCCTCTCACCTATCAGGGTCAAAGAGCTGTGCAGTGATCTCTTTCTTCTTCTCCACTTTAAGCAAGGGCACTCCCGCTTCCTTCGCTATTGGTGCCATTTCATTCTCGTACTCTTGAGAGCTGATCACCAACTTTGAGCTGGAGTTGCCTATGAAGTACTTTAACAGCTCCGCTGGGTGTACGGGCGATAAAGGCACCGCTGGAAATGGAAATTAAGTAATATATTCATAAATGTTCACATTCTTAAATCCCTTTCGAGGTGGACAGAACCTGATAGATTACATAATATCTCCTAGGTTACTTTTTAGCATATTATTATTAATTCTGAGGAAAAACATTGTGGAAACGTACGAGTATCTATTCCGACTATAAATGTGGAGATTACCATGCATTCCCCTGAGAATGTTAAGGATATGTTTTAATTGTAAAGTATCAGTAGTCTGACACTGTCTGTGTCTGTCTTATTGTAGATGAAAGGAAATGAATGTGTATGTATATTTACCAATGTTTCCTGTCATCCAAATAGCCCATTGTGTAATAACATGCGCTGCAGTGTTGCCACACATGTAGGATATGGTCACACCTGTGTCGCCAGCTGAAAGTATAGTAAATGTAAAGGCTGAACAAAATATTGATATACTGTTGTATGTAAGTGTTTTAAAATTAAACATCTCACAAATTGTCTGTGTATAATACCTAACAAAAATTGTGTTTATGAGGCCATTAATCTTTGCCTATATCCCTCTGGATTGGACCAGTCAATGCTGATGAACAGCAATAGTCTTTTCATTAATCTAATTATATAGGACACTCTCAACACAAGTCTTAAATTAACTTATCAAGGGGCTAGTTCAGTTGATGTAAGAGTGCATAAATGTACATTATGATGGTAGGAGATAAGAGTAGCACATGAGCTTGTAGATAATATCATAATAGACAACTAAAGCTAAAGCTCTAGACTTCCCTTTACATCTATTGGGTGATAGCTAGTCACCATACCCAATATTCCTACATTCCTTGCTTCTCCAAACCTACAATTGATCAGTGATATCTAAAAGGCACATGTCATACTGTATTTAATAGTGACATGTGCTCTTTTAGAAATTATCCATACAATCATACCTTTTTTTTTGGGAATACACATATTTTATGCAAGATAACTTACACAGCTGTGAAGCAATGTTGTTACTAAGTAATGTAGCTGCTTGGTACAGGCCAGCGTATGTGTAAATGCCAATGTCATCTTGCAATGCTACTCTCTGGGGGAATAGGAGGGCTCGTCTGAACACTGGCACCACTCCGCCTGTAACACAAGAGGTATGGTTCCATACAATATTAACTACATATTTAGTGTAAGCCATTATCTAAAATGATATCTTGGTTTATATTCATTATTAAAATTACTCATTTGTAATGTTTTAGCAGGTAACTGATATAACATCCCTTGATATATATAGTACCAAGGCATATATCCATACATATAACATCCCTTCTCCAATAAAGGAGTAGCCAGAAAGTTATCAAGTATGAATCTGTATACTTTTTCCAAGTGTTAGAGTATGTCATAATGCACTTATGATCAAGGAAAATATTGAGTCAATAGATATTGATATTCTAAATTACGTGACACAAACAAAACAACAGTGATAAGATCAAATATCTATCATGTTGTCTTTTTATCTTAATTTAGTTGTGTAACATATACTCTTCTTTTAGAAATTTATAGTATAAAGTAGTAAGTTTTCTCTAAAATTTTCTCAATTTTGCAAATGAGTATTCATGGCATCAAGATAGTGCTATTATTATTTTTAGCTGCGATTATTAATGCTCTTCAACTATGAAATTAAGTTTATTATACCTAATTGAATTTATCATACTTACCTTCTTTGATATCTTGATTATAGGCACTAAGTAGCTCAGTATTAACAGTATTTTCTCTTAAAAGTTTCTTTGTGCTTAAAAATCGTCTAAAAGTTATTGAATTACTTATAAACACCCGGCGATTGCATTCTAAAAACTTTTGCGCTAACATTATTTAAATTTGAAATCAGTTCAAAAGGAAATATGTTGTTGTTACTTTGCGCACACTGGGATATATTTCGATTGTAATCGTTTTAATATAATTAGTACCACAAAATAATTATCTTCAAGAAAGTTTTCTGCACACTTATTATTCTTCTACGAATGAGAAAAATATTTTGTTTTTCGAAGACTTTGAAGTTTGAAAATCTGCTGACTGACAGACAATAAATAATGTCAGATTTTTTACTTGCACTGAGATAGAGATCCCGCCACATAAGGTGGCAGTTGGAGGCGTCGCCACAGTCGCGTAATTCAGTGTTACCAGTAAACACGCCAAAACTAGCACTCACTGTGCCATACGGCTCGATACATTATAGGTTTCATTTGTAACGGTCTTTGGTTGCAGAGCTATAAACTCAAATAAAACAAATTAATATATCAAAGTCAAAATATGTTTATTAAACTATTTCAAACATGATTAATAATTAACGGGACTTATCCTTCTTATTATATATTACATATATTATGTGTTCCTTCACTCTGTCCGCAATAGACCGTTTAGTGTGTTCGACGTAGGATTTCCCACAGCTGCAATCAATCTTATACACACCCTTATATCTTATATCATGAGTATAAATCGCGAATCTCTTAAAACTATTATTTCAAACATGGCACTGAGCATTGTCTTTACATATTTTTTACCGAGGTTAGATCAGCGGAGACCCTAGCTTGGAGAAGAACTAACAAGAAACTCTGGAAATCAATTTATTATAATCACCCTTAACAAACATAAAAATTACAAAGAGTGGGCAAAAAACACAACGCTGGTAATACTAAATTTACCTTTCATACAAAATAACACGCAATGGCGGTAACGTCAAATTTAGTTCCAAGTTTGGCTACTGCCACCTTATGTGGCGGGATCTCTAATTGTACTTGAAACAGATTATATTACTACGCAGAGTCTCCCTCGGCGTATCGCCCAATAGTGTTGCTTGACGAGGCGGGAAAGCTCTTCGCGTCAAGGCCCTCTCGGAGGAAGTTGGGCGTGATGGCTGACAGCACCTGTGGGACATGTCGTGCGGCGTTCCTCAGGGGTCAGTTCTGGGCCCCTTGCTCTGGAACGTTGGCTACGACTTGGTGTTGAGAGTGAGACATGTTACGCTGATGACACGCTGGTCACCGCCCGAGGGAGCTCATTCAGGGAGGCATCCCGTCTCGCCACCATTTCGGTGTGGCAGGTGGTGAGACGGATAAGGCAACTGGGACTCGAGGTGGCGCTGCATAAGTCCGAGGCGGTCTGCTTCCATGGCCCTCGGCGCGCGCCACCGGCCGAGTCACATATCGTGATTGGTGGCTTTCGTATCGGGATGGAGTCCCATATCAAGTACCTTGGGCTCACCCTCGATAGCCGATGGGGTTTCCGCGAGTACTTCAAACTGCTCGCCCCCCACTCGTGAGAACGGCGAATGCGCTGCGGCGAGTAATGCCGAACGTCGGGGGGCCGTTGGAAGGACGCCGTCGCCTCTACCTTGGCGTAGTGCGCTCCATAGCACTGTATGGAGCAACCGTGTGGGCGGGAGCCCTGACGGCCCGAATCTTCACTTCTCAGAGGGCAATGGCTGTCGGGGTTATACGCGGATACCGCACGGTATCGAATGAGGCGGCCTGCGTCCTAGCGGCTATCTTGAGGCGGAGGCGCAAGCGTCCATTTACCACTGGCGCGCGGCTCTCCGCCAAAGGAACGAAGACCCTCCTCCCAGGGAGGTGAGAGTGCGGAAACTCCAAGCCTGGCAGTCCGTGCTGGACAAGTGGCGACAGCGGCTGGCGGAACCAAGTGCCGGCCGCTGGACTGTCGAGGCGGTCCGTCCGGTCCTACGGGAGTGGACGGACAGATCGGCGTCGTTGACCTACCGCATGGTGCAGGTGCTAACCAGCCATGGGTGTTTCGGCCATTATCTGCACCGGATCGCCGGTAGGGAGCCAACGACCGAGTGCCATCATTGCGGCTGTGACGACACGGCGCAGCATACCCTAGTGGAGTGCCCAGCCTGGGCTGAAGAGCGCCGCTGTCTCGTCGCAGCGGTGGGGTGTGCCCTGTCTTTGCCGGCCTTGGTCAGTTCCATAGTCGGTGACGTAGGGGCTTGGCAAGCGGTTCTGGACTTCTGCGAAGTGGTGATTTCGCTCACGCGTTCCCGCGGCCCTGGCCAATGGGGCACCCGAAGGTCACCGTCAGGTTTTAGTCGGTTCGAGTCCGACATAACCCTCTGGTTCACCCAGGGCTGAAAGGGTATCCGTGGGGATTCCCTGACGTACAAAAAAAATAAAATATATTACTACTGTATAATGTAATATGATGTACATGTACAAGGTAATTTCAAAATACATTCCTACAATACATATCGTATATAAATATTAAAATGGATCAAACCTTCTCGTTAAGGCGCATCACCGAGAAGTTTCTAGCGATGGACTGTCGGGTGTATTGCTCCTTCATAAACTTTATGACACACGACGAGAGCGACAGACGACAGTTCTTGCGACAGTGCCCTAGAACGCGTAACACGGTCCTGAATTTTTACTATCGAGAGTGCTCTAGCAAGTCGACTGTCACGACATTGGTCTAGCGGCCGTACACACGAGAAACAGGTTGCGACTCTCGCGACGTCTTAAACGTACGAGTTAAAATTTAGAAGACAAGCACAAATTGAATTATTATAATGAATTGTTATTTGAACTGAAACCGACGAAGATTTAAAAACTACACTACTTCACTTTTTAAGTGTTTTTAGTCTAATCGAAAAGCATGTATGAGAAGGATAAAGGGTGTGAGTGAAGTAAGGGAGGTGGCGATCAATTGTTTCTGGGACGTAGAGGCGTGAATGTATGTATGTGTAATGAAATGGCCATTTACTCGTACTTACTCAAAGAATACCAACAATTCTTACTATAGATTCCATATACAACTCATACGGTGTGGGAAGCTTATCAAATAAAAAAATCTTCATTGAGATCACAATTTATTTTAAAGCAATATTTTTGTGCATACTAACCGTATACCTTACTATTTTAAAGAGATTCACATTGCAATAACATACCAAACATAATAATGAGAACTCATCAGGTATAAATAATTTTTGTGACAATCAAATTTTAGCTTTCCCAGTGCTCTTAAAATTAAATTGCAGAATACAATACTTACTATATAATTTATGGAATAAAATAGAATAGAAATCCTGATTTTCGTAACGCTAACAAAACTACTATTGCACTAAAAACAAAATAAACAATTACCTATGCATCCCTATTTAAATCATTTCACAGCACCATGGCAATTTTTTACTAAAAAATACTAATACATAATAGCAAAATAACATTTTTTTCAATATAAAAAAACGCGTTCACGACCATTAAGCCTCAGTGGAGTCAGAGGTTCAGGTGTCCATCTCCACGATTGCGATGGTAGTAATTCTATGTGTTGAATTTTTTCAATATTGTTTTTTAAAACTAGTAAGGAACACATCCATGACTCACAAAGGCTTGTAAGAAATTCATAACGAACATATTTTCATATCCCAGATATCAATCAGTGATTGCCAACCTAAATGACAATAGTGATTTTAAACCTACTTTATCACTAATAAGTCTAGTTAAAAGGCAACTGTTATTCATCTAACTCTCAGACCATAAACAACTATAATAATTCATTTTCATCTTTGACAGACTTACTCCAATGTTCCTCCAATATTTTCGACATCAACGCAATCAAATCTTTCACACTCCTCTCCCTATCACCACCATTTATGCACCTCTTCAACAACAACCTCAAATCTGGATACACCATATCCACTGCCTCTGGCACTGGCAACAACAATGGCACATCAGAACTAGCCAGCACATAGCAAGCTGCCCAATAGTTATGATCACTTAAATGGTGCCTGCAAAGATTGTCCACAGAGAAGCTGAAATGGGGACCCAGATCCTCACGTTGGTATTTCTCTGACCATCGAGGCAGGTTCTTAGGTTTCACTTGTTTCTCCAGGACTACTACGTCTTCTAAGTCCACAAAGGACACCTCACCCTTCGCATTGGCTACTATGTTGTCCAAAGACCAGTCTAAGAGGTAGAAGCGGTATCTGGAATGGCAAAAATATTAAGTGTTATAACTGAGATTATGATTGGGGTAGTTGAGAGGTTTGTAATAGTTTACTCATTTGTGAGACTGGTAAGCTAATAATTTATTTTTTGAGATATGAATGATGCAGTAATGTCATACCAGTATTCTATTATAATGCAATAGCACTGCACGCCTCCAATAGTTATGCTAAGTTTCTAAAAATTCTTTCCAGCACCTAAGTATTAAAATGAAATAAATATACACAAATATGCATGTAAGTATGTATAGTAATACCTGTCATGTTTAGCAGTGAAATCCAGTGCAGCCTGGAGTATTTTCTTGGAGTACAGCAGCCTCTGGTACCAGTCTTCGTTGATAAGGCTGGAGAGAGGTTCTCCCTCATATCCCAGCACCTCAACCCTGCCGCAAACTCCCACATACACTGGCACTGGCCAGCCATGGCTCTTCAGAAGGTTCTGCAATTAATTGTAATGTGACAGTAGAATTATAAATCTTTATTCTAGTCTTGTGGTTAGGTTAGTACGGAACATACATTTAATGCCAGTTACCTGTAAACAGGTAAATAATTATCTACATATTTGGGACTAAGCATAAGGAGACCTGTGATTAATTAACAGTCAGTATAACAGTGAACAGTTACAGTCTATAATCAGTAAAGATACTTACTTACAAATGACTAATATTAGGATATAATATTTACCTCCATAATAATAGGTTCTGGATTAAGTTTCAACATGGACCAAACATTCATTATCTCTGCATTATAATTATCCTTATTTGTGAACATGGGCTTAATCAACTCTATGATGCCCTCTCCATAGGGGCACACAGTCAGACCCTTTGTAGGTTCAGTGCTTGGATGTGTCAGGTTATAAGTCACCAAGTCTACTACTCTTCTAGCTACATTGGATACATTGAGGAGTTTATCCCTAGTGCAAGGTCGCTCCAGGTCCCAGTATTCACAGAGTTCTCTATCAAATTGTTTCAATTCAGTATTATGAGCCAGCTTTTTCAATACCACAGCTCTGCCTTGAGATCTGGTTCTGCCATAATAAACATTCTTTGTATTGAAAATGGTCCATTGAGGGTCCAATATAATCTGATCCGTGTACAGTTCTGGACATATAGAGACGCCGTAGCACGCGGGACACTTGTTTATTTCAGTCAGATGTGAAAGCGTTAGTCTTTTGAAATCGCCGAAGAGTAACACGTAGATGTAAAGACTTCCCGATAGAAGGATGGCGAGGAATAACAAACGCTTCAGGAACCGGGCTCTGTAGAACATTGTGCCCGGTGGTTCATTCATAATTTACGGTAATTCTAATATAATACTATTTTGAGCCACTGCGACGCCGGTAAAATTAAAACAAACATTCACAGTACGTGTATTTGTAGAATTTTTTTAGTAAGTACGCAAAATAAAGTTGAGAAATCAGACATTATCACACAAGATAGAAGCGGTAATTAATAAGAGGTTTTGTTGCCTGAACACTGGCTGTTCCAATAAATTGATTTGGATTTGTTTGATTCAATTATGACACGAATGATTGGATTTGTTGTTATCGAATGCGGTGCGAGAGTCAGCTGTTTTTGACAGAAAGTTTCTGTAACTATAGTTGACATTTCGCCACTTCACTTTTTACTTGTCATGAAAATAATTTCAATGTTGTTGTGGCTACATATCTAATCGAAATTTAAAGTTTATAAAGAATTATAATGAAAACATGCATATAATTTGCATAATTGTTAGCCATTAATTCAGCGATCAGTATTAGAACCCGCAGTTACAGAGTACATTGAAAACTGCGGTGTAGTGATAGTGTTATTGATTTGTGTTTACTATCCACATAAACAAATATTTACCATGGAAGAGCCATCCAATTTTATGGATAACTACAAGACCAGCTTCTATGAAATGCTTGGTAAGTCCTCTGTTACCTTTCGATAGTTTATCTCTTGTCTGATTTGAGATTATCCTTGACCTAAACTTTCAATCATAACCTAGTAATTCTTTTGCACTTTATTTATTTACAAAACCAACTATGATTTTGCATTTATTATTTATTGTTATTAGTTTATTTGAAGCCTGTTACATACTTTAAACTTAAGTTAATATATTTCCTTGGTTGTTGCTCATTTGATATTCTTTGTTTCTTGTATTGGGTGCAAAAAGAGGTCCTAAGATGTTATTCTAGTTCTTTCAGCATCCTTACATTGAAGACAATATTTTAATTTGTACTTCTACTGAATTATTCTTGTTTGATGGAGAAAAGGGGAGTGTGTCATATATATAAGGAGTGTATGTTTTATGTTTTGTTTGTGTTGTTGTTGATTAACTATGTATCTTTTATGGTTCAAATATGGCTCATTTTTTATTCTGTTCTACTGGATAGTAAGCTGTCTCGTCAAGCTTGTATCTAGCTAATTCCTACCCTGAACTTGTTAAAGTTTGTGATGCATACTAACCTGCCGAAACATTTGCAAATGTTCTTTGTTTGAGTGGGCATTACCCTCCGAGATACAGTACACTATAATCAACTTTCTTTATGACATACATAACATTGTTAATCCTTTAGACAGAACCTTGGGGACAAAATATCTCATAGGTCACTTTTTAGGTAATATATTTGGGTTGTGATGACCACTCTTAGCCCCTTAGTCCCCTCCTGAGACATGCTGAGAAGCATGGCAGCTAGTTAACATTCTTTTTACATCTCAGGTCAGCTCAGGACTTTGACTTGAAAGAAGTTTTGTAATATGCTTATGATAATACCAAGTAGTCACCTTGAAAATTAATGTCTTTGAGTCAAATATACAACATTTCCATTTGAATAGTAATAGTGGCTGCTCATTGAAATTTAATCAAATGTATAAAATACCATTCTAGCTATATTTATAATTTTTATTATCTGTGCTATTCAGGGACATAAATAGAATGCAAACTAGCTGATTAAGTGACTACTGACCTCAAGTGCCTGCTAAAATTCAGTTTGGGTGCTGTCTGACAATCAGTACTGTGAGAGAATCAAATGCTGAAACAGCACCTTTTCACTGCATCAAGTACCTACTCATTAATATTGTTACAATGAAAATGTTGTGTGCAGAGAATAAATTATTTCTTTTCAAATTAAATCAATGAGATATGGCTTAGAGTAAAGGGATTAAAGGACATACATGTATAAGTTTCATCATCACAGATCATTCGCAGTACAAAGCCTGTAGATATCTTTCCTCACAATGTTTTCAGTATTTGCTTTCAGGGTTTGTATAATAATTGGTGTATTTAATGTGGATACAACCAATTTATTATAATTATTTTTGTTTTTGTTATGTAACGTAAAAGCGCCGTATACCGACCGACCTCCTGTATCCGACCATTTTGGTTTTTTCCCTCCTAAACTTATAAATTTCACGTTAAAGTTATGAATTTGCGCTCAATTAGTTCATAAATTTATATTACATTATAAGACCAAAATTTGGTTTAGATACGTTAACAGCAAATATCTCATTTGACCGAAATCGTCGCAAGGGCATTTTTTTTGACAAATCGGATCCGAAAAAACATAAATCGGCGTAAACGAAGATCTGGATTATTTTGAAGAAAACTTTGCTTAATTCGTAGTATTTTTGCATCATATCATTTATTGGTTTGTTGAGCACCGTCGATATCAATCAGCAAGTAATATTTGCGTATTTTAATCAAAATATCAAGCAAATAATAATGGTCGGAATCTGGTCCTCTACAAAATGAGTACGTTCCGAATACCGACCACTCTGGTCGGATACAGGATTTTCGTACTTTGGGAATAAGCTATTTTTCATTTGTTTGATGAGCTTTGAGATTATTTCATGTTAACTTTCTTACTCTTAAGACTATTCTTATTTTAAAGACCTGTATCCGACCAATACTAACTATTATAGTTTTTTTTGTAAAAAGTGTCTAAACTTTGACTTTTAATTCTCAAAACGTATCATTACGTCTAACATTGAATGTTTTGAATGCTTACTATTTAGTCATTTTAAACAGATATAATTACTTTTTTGCTATATTGTTATATTAGTCAAGTGTCCAATAATGTAAAAAAGTACTAAAAATATGTAGATATGTTAAAATTTAAAATTTTATTACGAAATAATATGATTGGTCGGAATCTGGACACGATTTAATCACCATGTACCGGTATCCGTCCAACTCAAGAACCTTTGGTTTCTTAGTACATGGATCAGTCTGCATGTGTTAGTTTCAGGTATTCAGTGCATACATCTTTTATATATATATATATACATATATTAACCCCTGTACTTCCCTAACGGTATAGGGATATGCTATTGTTCGCCACCCTTGAACGATCCTCATAAAGATCTCGTGTGTCTTCTGTTCCTTTCCCTATGTAAATCCACTTTGAGAAGATCATATTTAGATCAGCATAACTTCTACGTGGCCTGCCTCATCCAGCGCTACCAATCTAGGTTTTGTAAATATTTTCGTAGCCTAGTTTTCATGCATCCTCTCCATTTGCCCAAACAACCTTAACATTTTTTTTGATATTTTCACCATCTTCTTTAATACGGCATCATTCACGCTTTCATTTATTGCCTTACCCTATCACATAATCTTCTATTATGTACATATTTTGTTAGGAATCTGATCTGTATTGCATTATGCTACCGTGATACTTTTTCCAAACCCAAAATTCAGTACCATATATAAAAGTAGGAACCAGAACGGCGTTTTTGAATCCACTCTCAACCAGCGACCAATCATCAAACTATCTTAACCCCGTTTGTCATATTTCCCTATTTCAGTCTCTTCCCCGCTCTATATGACCTTCACCATATCTAGTCAACATACTTGCCAAATATACCAGATTCTCACTTTTTTACTTGTTCCACTTCCTGATCGTTCACTTCTTATAGAGATTCTGATATACTATCCTGTCTTTCTAAAGCATTCATGATAACCAACATACGCTTTGCTAATGAGATGAGCAGAGACTATCGATCGTCACCTTGAACGATCCTGACAATCTCTCTGGCTTCGTTTACGCCTATTCACCGTCTCATACCAGCTCTTTTGTTGCCTTGAAAGCGAACAAGGGCAATACAGTATAAGTTTAGGTATGGAGTGACTGTTCGGTTTGGCAGAAGAGAAGGTGACAAAGATGAGGCCCTTCAGCTCTCACAAGAGTGTTATTTGTCAGCCACCTGGATGTTTCAAAAAGAGTTCCACAATTGCTTACGCCATGCAACGCTCTAGTTTCAATTCCACTCCATGACCATCATAAAAGCTGGTTTTTAGGTGAACGGCAGTGAATGTTCTTCTCGACCCTACATATAAAGTCAATTCATAATGAGAGAGGGACTACGCCACTTTGGTACTGACGCTGGTCTATGTGTTAAGGCCGCGACAAATAAATTTTACCTACGAAATATTCGCAGCATGATTTGCTTTGTCAACAACCATAAAATATCGAAATTTTTTAAGAAATTTTACAAGCAGGTAGCATACTTATTACGGGGTTATATTAAAGGCTTGATTTCTTTCGTTTTTGTGAACATAGATGGTATTTTAGCAGGCGAGATACGGCTGGTCGGAATCAGGCACCTCAGTGGTCGGAATCAGGAACGTCAGGCGTCAGCGGTCTGTAAACGGTGCTTTCGGTATAAATCAAGTTTTTTGAGTTTGATACCAGATTTAGGTATGAAAAAGGCAAATTAGATATTTTTCTTTGTGATTTTATGAAAGTAAATATCGTAATCTTTTTAAAGAACGTTTTATATTATTATACTTTAAACATTTTCTGTATCTTTTTTGTGATTTACGTAGTCAACTCTATCAGTGGTCGGTATACGGCGCTTTTGCGTTATGGGCGATTTGCACGAAATGTGTTATTGACATTTTTTTTTCAAAATCCGATTTTTTTACATGTAATGCATAGTTTTCATAGCCAAGTAACTCATGGTATAGGTCGCCATGCTTGCAGCCCCCTAAATTAGGAAAAATAACCCCCCCAAAAAATAAGCGCCACGTGCCTTGACAAATGCGTTCACGTTTTTGACAAGTAGCCATAAATGGAGCTACGTTAACGGCAATAAACTATTTAAATAGATTACGAGGGTACCTACTTTTTTGCATTTCAATATTTTTGAATAGAAAACTATTTTTACTTAATTTCACAGTAACTAATACCATAAAGACACATGTACATTCAGGTAATATTTAACTACACACAAAGCAGAAAGGTGAAAAAATATAAATTTGTATTGTGTTAGTGGGCTATCGAACAGGATTAAGCAGGATTCAAAAAGGAAAGCATGGTTCAAATCTTCTCATTACAGAGCATGACCGAGAAGTTTCTAGCAAAGGACTTTCAGGTGTATTGCTCCTTTATAGATTTAGGGACGAAAAGACCTTCGACTCCATCGAGATCTGGGCTGTTCTGGAGTCCTTGCAGCGATGCCAGGTCGATTGGCGTTATGTGCAGGTGTTGAGGAGCCTATACAGCGTGGCATCGATATATGCTTAAGTCCAAAACAGGAAGACGAGTTCTATACAGTTGCTCAGAGGAGTGAGACAGGGGGATGTCATCTCCCCGAAACTGTTCACGAACGCACTGGAGGACGTCTTCAAAACTCTGGATTGGACTGGGATGGGTATCAATGTCCATGGCAGATACCTCATACATCTCCGCTTCGCTGACGACATTGTTATAATGGCGGAGTCGCTGCAGGATTTACAGCGAATGCTGCACAGTCTTAACGCTGCCTCACGGTCGGTTGGTCTCCGGATGAACGTCATGTTCAATGAACTCGTTGTCCCGGAGCCGATCATGATCAGTGGAGAAACGCTCGAAGTGGTCCAGGAATATGTCTACCTGGGCCAGGTTCTACAAATGGGTAGGGACAGCTTCGAGCGTGAGATTTCCAGAAGAGTGCAGCTGGGCTGGGCAGCATTCGGGAAGCTGCATTACATCTTCTCGTCGCCACTACCGCAGTGTCTTAAGACCAGGGTTTTCAATCAGTGCGTCCTGCCTGTAATGACATACGGTGCCGAGACGTGGAATATGACAGTCGGGCTGGCTCTCCGATTACATGTCGCTCAGCGAGCAATGGAACGTTCGATGCTGGGTATCTCGTTAAGGGACAGAGTCCGGAACGAGATTATCCGGCAGAGAACCAAAGTCATTGTCTGTCGATGTTGCAAGGTGAAGTGGCAGTGGGCCGGTCACGTCTGTCGCAGAAGCGACGACCGTTGGAGCAAAGCGGTTCTCGAATGGCGACCGCATCTCGGTAAACGTAGTGTAGGACGCCCCCCTGCTGGATGGACGGATGACCTGAAAAAGGTCGCTGGTAGTGGTTGGCTGAGGGCCACGAGTGATTGTGTTTTGTGGTGTTACTTTGGGGAGGCTTACGTCCAGCAGTGAACTGACATAGGCTCATTGATTGAGACTTAGAGACGGCTTATGATAGGGTGGTAAATAGGTGGATTAAAATGTGGAAAGCGTTGTCTGCGTTTGGGTTGGAGGTTCAGCTTGTGCGTGCACTCTAATCATTATATTATGGTTCGAGTACATGTGTGAGAGTGGGTGATGGTTGCACGGACTGATTTGCCACCTGTCGGGGTGTTCGCCAGGGTTCACCTCACCTCGCCTCAACTTGGCTCTTCAACCTATTTATGGGTGATTGCTAGACAGATTTGCATGAATGTAGGCGAGTTTTTCATCAAGTGCGTCTTATACGCGAACAATCAAGTGTTGCTTGCTTCATCGACTAATAAGTTGCAGGATTTAATAGACATTATATGTAAGGCTTTTGAAAGAAAAAATGAAAGTAAGTAATACCAATACTAAGAATTTTTAGAGACAGAAAAGTATGACAAAATGTATTATTAAAATGGATGGTAAGGAACTGGGACAAGTGAGGGAGTTTGTGTATTTGGGATGTGTGCATACAAGAGAAGGAAACTGATGGTGATATTGAAAGAAGAGTGAAGAAGGGAAAGTGCAGTGAATGGGATCTTGAGCAGCGGTATGATGTCTAGTCAGTTGATGTTAGAACAAATGTGACACGATAACTTATTAAATGTGGTAGGTGTACGTAAAAACTATTCCAAAATTTAATTTGCTGCTACTTAATAGTAGAAAACAATCACGATCAAGTTTTGCTTGCGTCGTCGGCGCATGAGTTGCAGGAGATGATGGATATTACATGTAAAACTTTAAAAAAAAAGGTATATAGGTGAATGTAAATAAAACCAAATGTATAGTTTTTGAGAGACTGGAAAGTATAACAGAATGAATTATTAAACTAAGAGCTTGTTTATGTGGAAGTGTGTTTACAAGAGATGGAAATTACAAGAGTGAAGAAGGGAAATGCGGTGAATGGGGCTGTGAGTGGTATGATGTATAGTCAGTTGATGTCAGAAATGGCACGACTGGCTATCCATAACGCTGTTATGGTTCCTACGGTTATGTATGGTAGTGAGTGTTGGGTTTGTCCGAAGAGTCATGAAAGCAATAGAGTAGTGAAAGGAGGGTTACGAAAGGAATAGAGCCATAGGTTTATTCTTATATCGAGCCATCTGTTCAGAAAGAATGGTCTCAACATTGAAAGGCTATGAAACCCTTCAATAAATCGCGTAAGTACAAACAAAATCAAAGGAAATAGGTTAAATAAATCTTGTGTTGTAATCAAAGTGAAGACTATCGGAGAGGCGTATCTCCAGCAGTGGAATATATACTGAGAGGAAGAAGAAATAAATCCTTGAAGTCTAAACTCACGAATCACGCCTATTAAAAGTTTCTCGCGATTTTAAATCCTAGTAATTATATCTTAAGTTGAATGAAATGTCAGAACCGTGCAATGAATGTCAAAAACGTGTTTAAAAATAAACCACAAAACACAGGTTTTTGACAAAAATTACGAACCACGTTTTTGAGTTTCTTCGGACGTGTCTGCAAAACATTACCTAAAACTTATATGATGGCGTCGTTATTGTTTTGGAGGCATTTTGACAACATTTCTTAAGTTATATGTAAATACCGACAGTAAAAATATTTCCCAAAAAATACTGACTCGACTCACGTCATTGACAGGTTATGCTTTACATTTTTAAGACCAAAAAATTTGAATTCATTATCTCGGCCCCAGAAACAATCTCTATTCACCCGACGCTGTAAATAAATGGCCGAGTTTGTTTTCTTTCGAAACATGTGTTACAATTTATTTTTCTT
>JAMBLF010001882.1:0-27613 GCA_030578115.1 Leucoptera coffeella
TGATTCAAGAGGAAGGTTTATATGTATAATAACATCCATTAAATAGTGGAGTAGGCTATATATTTTATACCCGGGCGAAGCCGGAGCGGGTAACTAGTGTATCTATATATTATGTAACTCACACGTCTGTGTAACCCCCCAACCAATTGCCATGGCAGTGGACCTTCCAACTTCATAATGAGGCCAAAGACAGGCTGGTCGGATGTGGTCTTCGAAATCCACGTTCGTTGACAACCGGAGTAACGCTATGTCGTTATATCGCTTCGGCGGTTTGTATTGAGAGGGTGTTTGATTATTTGCTTTATCGGGACCTGAAATGAACGAATTGGTATATTTACGTACATACAGAATTTACTACCCAATAATAGCAACATTTATTTATTTCATTCAGAAATGTACGTCACCCTAACAGGCAACCTTTCGATGACGTACTAATTACATGGTATAAATAACATAGTATTAAAATAAGAACAAACATACACAACACATCTATGGTAATATATGGTATACATGATGGTGAAGTGGAAGGGCGGTTACGTAGGGGCCGGCCTAAAATGACAGTCGGATAGACGCTATATTGCACGGTGACAAAAAGTACCTTTAACCACTGAGTGTATGAGAGGTGTATGAGTGTTACATACATACATACACATCACGCCTAATTCCCTGTAGAGGTGGTGGGCAGAGATCACGGATCCCCATTTGAACCACTGACAGACTACTTTCACTTCATTGACATTCATACATCCTCTCATACACTCTTGAGCATGAACCAATGGAAATGAAGTTTAATGAATTTCTGTGTACATTATCGGAATAAAAATGCATTTACGAATTGCATCGAATTATACGGTGAGGGAAAACATCGTGAGGAAACCTACCTGTTCGTCGAACAGGTAATAGTTAGTGCTTGTAAATGTCGCCATGGCTTACCTGTCACATTGAGTACTGACTATCTGGCCAACTCGTGGGTTCAAGGTGTCCATAGAATTACTACCTTTGCAAGTTGCGGAGATGGACACCTGAACCTCTGACTTCCCGGCAAGAGTTAATGGTCTGGATTGAGGGCTCAAGTTTTTTGACAATAACTGTTTCGTTTCAAGTTTGAGAAATTGAAGAATAAATGCTATAGGTTTTACTAATTCTTTACTTAATGCCCTGTTAGTTTCATTTCGATTTTCCAATATTTGAAAAATGGGCACTCAATCCAGATGCACACGCATACATACATCACGCCTGATTCCCTGTAAAGGGGTAGACAGAGATCACGGATCCCCATTTGTCCCAATGACAGACCACTTTCGCTTCATTGACACTCATACTTCTCATACACACTCGGCGGTTATAGGTACTCCTAATGTCACCATTTTTCAATGTAGCGTCTATCTGACTTATTATTTTTTGTTATAATTACGTACATACGTATATACGTTAATAAAGTAACAAACAAGGTAAGTTAAGTAGGGGCCGGTCCAATCAGACAAATAACAGTCAGATAGACGCTATATTGAAAAAGGGTGACGTTAGGAGTACCTATAACCGCCGAGAGTGTATGAGAAGATGTATAAATGACAATGACGCGAAAGTGGTCTGTCAGTGGGACAAATGGGGATCCGTGATCTCAGCCTACCTCTCTACAGGGCATCAGGCATCATGTGTATGTGGATGTGTATTTTTTTTATGCACACGCATCTTTTCCCAACCCCAGTGACTTAGTACCAAATCTCCGAACTTCCGTCCACCCCTAAGAACTGAAACACATGAATACTTACATCAACAGGCCGAGCGCCATCGTCCACGCTTTTCAAATTCTGTTCACCCAACCTGACTATGACAGGCTCAGGTTCCTTAGCCTCTGGAAACCTCGTGCAGTGTGCTGCCGTGAGGACAAACGAGGGGCTGATCAAGGACCCGCCGCACAGGAATGAATAGTCTCCGTTGAAGTTCAACCAGCCTATTGCAGCCTGGAATAAAAAAGTAATAATAATAAATAATAATAAAAGCATTTATTTACAGCAACAAAAACATACACAATACAAACATTTAAAAGTAAAGTAAAGTAAAAACATTTATTCAGTAAAAACTTAAATCTAGTGTACATACAGCGAACCCCCTAATAAATGGGAATAGCCCTGTGACTTAGGGTGGGTTAGCTCAACACAGATTATGAACAGTTTGATTTACAATATATCGGGAACTGAAAATATTATAAAATGAAACTTATCATACAATACACAAGGTTTTCCACATTAGTGACACATCACCTAACTATGGACCAACTTTTCTCATTGCAAGCCACTACAGGCTGCATTTTAAATTCATAAAACTCTATATAAATGGCCTCAAAGATCTCTCAGTTTCATCATAAGACAAAGAAAGAAGCCATTTTAACAGTTTTTTCTTACATTTATATTTATTCAAGTTATACATTTAAAAAAAAAATCTTATATAATTATACAGCATTGGAGAAAGATAGATACTATGATGAGTGCAAAACATCGTGTTAAATGTTTCTCTATAGCAAACTAAATGAATCCTTCCTTCGCTTAGAAGCATTTGCACATTTATACGCAAACTGATGCTGAAAAAGAGTTGATTCCAAGACGAACAACTGACGCACAGGAATAGGAAAGATCACAGGGGCTTTAGTCTACTGGTGCATTTTAGGCACTATATTAGTTCAGTAGTGAGACCATAGTACTTCAGTGGCAGTCATTTGACACTTTTGGTACTCCACTAACATCTATGCCACTAAAGCGCTGTCGAAATGCGTCTGAAGTACAAAAAAGCTAATCCACTAATCAATCGTCTCAATATCAGTTCAATTGCGTTATTTTTGGTACTCCACTATTGATTTGATAGCTTTGTCTATGCTCACTACGCTACTGACGCGTTATTGAATCTCTAACGAGTCACAACTGTGATAGATCAACATTCTAGCAGAATACCACTTTTACTTTAATCGCCGTCATAGTTAATTAGTGGACTAATGCTCCAGTACATACATTCCCTGCAGGCTGAAATCACGGAACCCCATTTGTCCCGATCCTGACAAACCACTTTCGCATAGTCTATCATATACATACCATGTGAGGAAACTCCCCAGGTCTCGTGTCCTGGCCTCCGATAATCAGTTCTACTCCTTGGTATATACACTTGGCTGCTTCGACCTGCCTCGGCTGGTTAAGAGCCACGACGTTCAAGGTACTAGTCACCATTCTGCTGTAGCGCTTGCACACTGGAAGAAAAGACATATATTCAGGTCCTAAGTAAAAAGTAAAGTAAAAATGTTTATTTAGTAAAAACTTAAATCTAGTGTAAATACAGCGAACCCCCTAATAAAGGGCATAGCCCTGTGACTTAAAATAGTATGATTCCTAATTCCCTTAAGTATAAACGTCCCTTAAGGTTGCCGTTTGAAGAAAGATGTAGTGACTGAGATTAAAAAGGCATGTTTTGATTATTTGGACATGTAATATAATGTTATAAAACAACATTAACTTAACATGGAATAATAATATAATAAAAGTATTTGGACATTATAACACCAATTGAACTAGCCCCTTGGCAAGTTCATTTAAGACTTGTGTTAAGGGTACCAGTTAACGTATATTTAAGTAATATATACTTATCATACAAAGATAAATACATGTATATCATTTATAATCAACGACCAGACTGGATAGCAGTAGAAAAGCGTAGTTCTTAACTCTGCCTCCACCGGGAATCGGGACCTCACGAGTAGCGTTCAGGCGTCTAACCGATCACGCCACGGAGATAGCCAAAACAATGTTACAGAAAGTGTCGGTTACAGAAAGACCAGCGATACAGTCTTCCCGCGATCATGATATAAAAGTATCTATATCCGGTCTCATATATTAAAAAAGACAAATACCTAACTAATAAAATAGAGATGATAAAGAGAATAGAGATGCAAACAATCTCACGTTTATGAAAAGTTAGAAAAACCTGATTAATAACTAACGGGACTTATAAGCGTAATTTTTTACTGCCCGTGACGAAGACTGCTGCAACGTAGCCGAAACGTCGGGTTAATAAAGATAACTTTATTATACATGTATAAAAACTTTCGCGATAAGTCCCGTTAGTTATTAATCATGAGTATAAATCGCGAATCTCTTATAATTATAATTACAAAAACCTGTTAGATTATGATGGATACAAAGCTATCAAGAAATTTAGATTAAATTCCTATTGCTATTCATCTATGACATGCCGGGAAGAACGGCAGCTTGTTAGATATTTACGTAAGGGACTAGAAAGGGATACAATTAAGTAAAAATAAGCTATATGCACAGTCAATGCTAAAAGTGCAGTCCACGTAACTTATTATAAGGTTATAAGAACACAAGACAATATTGTACATTTTAAAACTGGCGCCACTATGCATTGTCATGGCCACTATACTTTCGCGTGCTTCGAAATGAAAAATATTGTCTCTCGTTCTTAGAAACGTAAACCTTATAAAAAGTTACTGGGACTGCACTTTTAGCGTTGACTGTACATACTTCTTTCACTTATTCTTAAGTTTTCATCAGATTCAGCCTCGTTCCAAACTGGTTTTGATCTGTAATGAAAACAAATATGTTTTTTATTTACGTACTTATTTCACAGTCGATGCCGTCATCGAAATCTGTAACATCAGTGTATGTATGTGTAAAAGAAATTAAAACAGGTAGTTATTGATGTAACGGTGAGGAAAAACATCGTATAAAAACCTGCCTATCCCTTGAGAAAGGTAATAGCCAGTGCTTATATACGGCGATACGGTTCATTACCTATCACGTTGGGTGCTGTCTTTAGTGAAACGCGGGCTTGGAGTGACTCATACCTAACTTGACTTAGAAATTTTAATTATGGATACTCAAGCCTCTGACTATCTGACTACCCTACCACAATTAAAAGGGAGCGAGTGAGTGTCGCAAGATGATTTTATATTTCGGGTTTTTACAAAAAACCTTCGCATTTTGCGAAAACTCGGATATTTAGAAAATGGTGGTCATTCCTTATCCTTATGTTATCCTTAAGCGAATCGCTTTTCTAATAGTTGATCACCATTGTCTAATTATTTATCCGTGTTTTTGCAAAATCGCGTATATTTAAATAAAATCTTAGTTCCCACTCACTCCGCGGTTGATATAGATGGCGCCACCTCAAGTATAGTGGTGCCATCTCTGCAGCAGACTAGTGTACTTGTGAACGAAGTGGAGCAAAATGTAGGAACGATGCCGTTTTTCCTGTAAGCAAATAATAAAAGGGTGACGTTAGAAGTACCTATAATAATAATTATTATTATTATTAGACATTATTACACCAATTGAACTAGCCCTTTGGTAAGTACATTTAAGACTTGTGTTAAGGGTACTAGTCAACGCATATTTAAGAAACATATACATATTATATATGTATAGATAAATACATATATAGCATATATAATCAAAAATCAGACTGGAAAGCAGTAGAAAAGCGTATTTCTTAACTCTGCCACCTGTCGAATCGAACCCGGGACCTCACGATTAGCGTTCAGGTATCTAACCGATCGCGCCACGGAGGTCGTCACCTATAACCGCCGAGTATGTATGACAAGATGTGTGAATGTCAATGAAGCGAAAGTGGTCTGTCAGTGGGACAGATAGGGATCCGTGATCTCTGCCTACAGGGAATCAGGCGTGATGTAGAGATCCCGCCACATAAGCTGGCAGTAGCCAAACTTGGAACTAAATTTGACGTTTCCGCAATTGCGTGTTATTTTGTATGAAAGGTAGATTTAGTATTACCAGCGTTGTGTTTTTTGCCCACTCTTTGTAATTTTTATGTTTGTTAAGGGTGATTATAATAAATTGATTTCCGGAGTTTCTTGTTAGTTCTTCTCCAAGCTAGGGTCTCCGCTGATCTAACCTCGGTAAAAAATATGTAAAGACAATGCTCAGTGCCATGTTTGAAATAGTTTTTTTAATTTATACTTAGATCATAAGATAACTTTCAAAGAGAGCTTGTGATATTTATAATGTTGAATATATTATGGCAGATGGAGGCGTCGCCGCAGTTGCATAATTCACTGTTGCCAGTAAACACGCCAAAACTAGCAATCACTGTGCCATACGGCTCGATACATTATAGGTTTCATTGTAACGGTCTTTGGTTGCAGAGCTATAAACTCAAATAAAACAAATTAATATATCAAAGTCAAAAGTCAAAATATTTTTAGACCGTTACAAATGAAACCTATAATGTATCGAGCCGTATGGCACAGTGAGTGCTAGTTTTGGCGTGTTTACTGGCAACACTGGATTACGCGACTGTGGCGACGCCTCCAACTGCCACCTTAAGTGGCGGGTACTCTATATGTATGTACAAATAATGATATTAGTCTGTAACGTAAAAAGAATGCTATAGTCTGGCTAACGAAAGTAGATACTGAAAAAGCGCGGCAAATTTAAAATATATTAACATTGCAACCCTAAAATAAAAAGGAAAGGCGGAACAACTCACTTTGATACTTTGACATTTACTTTTATTTTACTAGTGGATGCTTCCAATTTTTGTTCGCGTTTATGACGTGATTAAAAGTAGCTTATATAACTTGTTATCTCTTTATTAACTCCATACCAAACATCACACGGATACGTCACTCCATTGTAGCGTATTAAAGGAACAAAAAGAACAAACAAAAAATAACTAATACGAATATGTACTTACTTAATTAAAATTAAAAAATATCAAGACATTTTGACCGTACTAACCTAACCTAATTATACGCAAGTCAACCATAAAGAAACATCAACAACACGCCATCTTCGGCGTCAGAAATAGGAATACCATACACTGATTCTGATTTTCCCAAATTTTTCGGAAAACAGATACAAATTAATTTTATTTTAAATAAAATTGCTAAGTTTTTGTCTACCTAATTAGTTAAAATATAGTGTACCTAATTACTTAAGCTATTTATTAGACCAACGTAAGGCTTACTGTAGCTCTTGAAATGATCCAACACGTACATACGAAACTAATTTTCGATTAACACAATTTTAGCAGACGTACGAATTTTTAAAACTCATTTTATAAAATATTTTAAATGAGTTTGTTTTAAAAATGCCTTTTTAGAATTAATTGTTCCTAAGTACTTTCTACTTAAAATACCCCAATTGTAGGGTAAATATCCGATGGTAGGAACACTTTAGTGTTGTCAT
The DNA here is from genome assembly GCA_030578115.1 of Leucoptera coffeella. Classification (NCBI taxonomy): domain Eukaryota; kingdom Metazoa; phylum Arthropoda; class Insecta; order Lepidoptera; family Lyonetiidae; genus Leucoptera; species Leucoptera coffeella. The sequence goes on from JAMBLF010001882.1 coordinate 7,215, forward strand.
ATAAAAAGTTTGCAAAATAATCCAGTATCTACTTTCGTTAGCCAGACTATAACTAGCTGCCGTTCTTCCCGGCATGTCGTAGGACTAAGTGTTAATGGAATCTATTGGACAATAGGCTAGCAACCAATATTCTATAATCTATATGATATAAAAATCCCAATTCGTAAAATAATGAGTACGCTCTTTTATATTTTAACTTATTTGTTATGTATTAAAGTAAAGGAATTTATCTTAAATAAAATAACGGTTCAATATTAGATCACTAATAGTGTGAACTTGGTAGTGGATTAACGAAAGTTTAACATTTTTTGTCAATAAATTAGTTTTACAATAATTCGTTAATATGATTAATAACTAACGGGACTTATTGCGTAAGTTTTTATATAATAAAGTTACCTTTATTATCCCGACGTTTCGGCTACGTTGCAGCAGCCATGGTCACGAGCAGACGTTGAGTAACTTACGCGATAAGTCCCGTTAGTTATTAATCATGAGTATAAATCGCGAATCTCTTAAAACTACAATTCGTAAATAGTTTTAAATCGGACTATAAACAGTTTATAGTTAGTACATAAGTTACTTATGTATGTATTTATGCGAAGAATTTGGAAGAATAACATGTTCCATATAATAGGTCAATTATAACATTTATATCAAGGCTATGACCATTTCATATTAGTGACAAGTTGCCAGCCTATTTATCCATCAATCAAATCATTGGCAATCCAGCGGGGTAACGCTGCTAGTGTGCTGGGGGCTTTTGCTTCTATGTGCTAAATTCGGGACACTAGTGGCAATTTTTTGACAACCTCCGTGGCGCGATCGGTTAGACACCTGAACGCTAATCGTGAGGTCCTAAAGATTCCCGGTGGAGGCAGAGTTAAGAAATACGCTTTTCTACTGCTTTCCAGGCTGGTCGTTGATTATATATTATGATATATATGTATTTATCTATGTATATATTTCTTAAATATACGTTGACTAGTACCCTTAACACAAGTCTTAAATGTACTTACCAAGGGGCTAGTTCAATTTGTGTAATAATGTCCAAATATTATTATTATTATGTGTAAATATTTACTTTTTGTTAGATTTAAGTTTTTTTATGTTTTAATTTGTATATATTTAGTTTGTTTATCTAACTGTTCTTATGGCAATAAAATATTGCCCAATTGATTCCATTTACGCGTAGTCCCTTAGTCGCCTCCTACGACATGCCGGGAAGAACGGCAGCTGGTTAGCATTCTTTTTACGACCCTTAAGAAGCAAGTATGTGCATATCTTACCGAAAATTCTCTCTGGCAGACTCACATTTGTCTGACTGGGTACATTTACCAATCGTGTTGGTGTAGTTGTCAATACATGAATCTCCTTCTGTAATAAATCAGGAAATATTGTATACGTTGCGATTTGCAAGAAGATGTATCTACTTGACTCTGTAAGTACAGGGTTCAAATCCCGCTTGTTAAACCTACCTGTTCGTCGAACAGGTAATAGTGAGTGCTTGTAAATGGCGACATGGCTAACCACCTATCACATTGAGTAGTTACTATCTGGTCAACACGTGGGTTCGAGGTGGCTATGAATTACTACTTCCGCAATTACAGAGATGGAAAAGTGAATCTCTGACTACCCCGCAAGGGTTAATGGTCGTGAACGCGTCTGTTTCTCTTTATGATATCTACTCGTACTTTTCTATGCAATTACAATTAGTAAAGACTTGTGTTAAGGGTCGGTACTAGCCAATGACTATTAAGCAAATATTTTATATAATATACAATATATATTACAATATATGTCAACATAAAAAAAAACTTTGAGATAATTGAAGCTCATATATCATCAGAGAGCCAGTACTCAATGTGACAGGTTATATACAAAGCTATTATATATTCCGAAGAATAGGCAGGTTTCCTCACGATATTTTCTCTCAACGTAAAAGTGACGTTTCGGGAAGAACTATATTACATTATTATACTCAAGACAAGTGAAACATGAAAGAAGGGTTACGAAAGGAATCTATAAAACCAAAGTGGAAGATAGAGTTGGACGGGATAGGCGTAGAACTTATACAGATCAAATTGGAGACATTCTTCTCAAGACGAATGTAGCGTGAAGAACAGAAGAGCATGTATGAAGGTTAATGGGTGTTTGAAGCAAGAGATTTGTCAAGTTGTGGGTGGCGATTGATAGTCTCTGCTTACCCCATCAGGAAAAAAAGGATGAAAAAACATAATCCTTAAAATGTGTATGTACAAAACATACATATACATCACGCTAGTTTCCCTGTGTCACGGATCCCCATCTGTCCCGATCCTGACAAACCACTTTCGCTTCATTGACAATCATACACACTGATTTAAAAAATTTTTTACTCTAATTAGATACATTAACAACAATAAATGTATTTGGACATGTTATGCGGATGAATGATAGTAGATTAAAAAAGAAATGTATGTAAGTGAAGTGGAAGGGCGGTTACGTAGGGGTCGGCCTCGTAAGAGTTGAATTTACATAATTATATGTATGTACTATATAATAATAATAATATTTAGGACACTATTACACCAATTGGACTAGCCCCTTGTATTAAGGGTACTAGTCAACGTGTATTTAAGAGATATATACTTATTATAGACAACACACAGTTCAATAAGACAAATAACAGTCATATAGAAGCTACATTGAAAAAGGGTGAAGTTAAAAGAACTTATAACCGCCGAGTGTGTATGATATAATTTCGACGACCTCCGTGGCGCGATCGGTTAGACGCCTGAACGCTAAACGTGAGATCCCGGGTTTGATTCCTGGTGGAATGTGGTGGTTAAGTGTTACCTTTTTTTATATGCTATATATGTATGTATAATAAGTATATATTTGTTTAATATACGTTGACTAGTACCCTTAACAAGTCTTAAATGTACTTACCAAGGGGCTAGTTCAATTGGTGTAATAATGTCCAAATATAACTTACCTTGATCCTGACAAAACACATACAAAAACAAACACAGAAACACAAAAACACGTCTTTCAACATACATATTGCGATTACATCTAAAAGCGATATAAATAGAAATAACTTAAGTAAGCCGATCATGTTTCAAACCAGTTTTTCTATGAGCACAAAAGGCGAACGCGTTCACGACCATTAACCCTTGCGGGGTAGTCAAGTATCCATCCATCTTCGCAATTGCGGAGGTAGTAATTCTATGGCCACCTCGAACCCATGTGTTGACCAGATAGTCAGTACTCAATGTGACAGGTGGTAAGCCATGTCGCTATTTACAAGCACTGACTATTATCTGTTCGGGGAATAGGTAGGTTTCCTCACGATGTTTCCCTCACCGTAGTAATCGATGCATTTCGTAAATGTATTTTAATTACAATAATGTACTAGGGATACATATATGCAAGCAATATGCTATCGATATTCTATTATGACATCACAACCCCAATATTCATACTAAAAGTGACCTAGGAGATATAATAATAATAATATTTTAGGACACTATTACACCAATTGAACTAGCTCCTTGGTAAGTTCATTTATGACTTGTGTTATGGGTACTTGTCAACGTATATTGAAGAAATATGTACTTATTATACATATATAGATAAATACAAATATACTATATATAATCAACGACTAGACTGGAAAGCAGAAGAAAAGCGTAGTCCTTAACACTGCCTCCACCGGGAATCGAACCCGGGACCTCACGATTAGCGTTCAAGTGCTTAACCAATCGCGCCACGGAGGTCGTCAAAAGTCGTAAGGTACTATATTCGAGATTCTGCCCACCCCGAAAGGGATTAAAGGACGTGAATGTATGTTATGTATTTGTGTTTGATACTGTTAAGTCGTAGACAAAAAACAGGTTTTTTCATCTAGGAAGGAAAAATAAACAAATATATATTTAATTATGAATAATTTAACATAATTATACAATTTATTATATCATATATTGTTATGACATAAACATAACATATATGTATATATACAACGTTCTTTAATCCCTTTCGGGGTGGACAGAACCTCAAATATAGAATAATATCTCCTAGGTCACTTTTTAGCATGAATATTGGGATTGTGATGTCATAAGGAACATTGGAGATAGGATTCTAGCCCATCACCCAATAGATTCCATTTACCCCTAGTCCCTTAGTCGCTTACGACATGCCGGGAAGAACGGCAGCTAGTTAGCATTCTTATAACCCAGACTAGCACGGGACATAATAGTTTTTTTTTAGTTCGTCATTTATTCAGTTATTCTGTCATTCATCATTTTCTATTCTGATTTTCAGTCCAATTCAAATAGAATTAAAATACTATATTTTATAATATACTTACACTATAAAACGCAATATAAAAATATTACTGTGTAAGTCATTTGGGAGAGGCCTATGTCCAACAGTGGATTGATACAGGCTGATGATGATGTTGAAAATGGCAAAAACGTATGATTCCGGCCAGGATCGAACTGGCGGCCTTCTGCGTGTAAAGCAGATGTGATAACCACTACACCACGGAACCGCGTTGCTGGTATGTCAAAATTGTAATATACATTCGTTTGCAAGATTCTATGAAGTAACATCTTTCAGTTAGGTAATTGAAATGTCAGTCAGTTTCTAAACGCTGCAAATTTTTATAATGTTGCTTTTATTATTCAATCAAATCCCGCCTATTTCCTTAAAGAGGAGTAGGTAGAAATCAAAAAGCCCTATTTTTCTCAATTCTAGAACAAGATTCTCTAATTGTACACTTCTTTATTCTTACTCGCTAGATTCCAATTTGATCTGTACTGCTATACGTCAGTCATTGTAGAGTACAAATGTTTAGTTTACTTCCAATACAATAAACAAATTTAATATTGCTTATTTGATTAAAATTATGAATTAATATAGTCATAATAATATAATAATTAGATGCAACGATGGCTACTTTACCATATTGTATAGCCTGTTTGTCAACAGAATGGAAATTGCATTGTTTGAGTGAAAATAACTTGATTGATACATTCCACAACATTGTAGGAATAAAGGTAAATAATTAGAATATTATTGTGTTTTAAACTGAAACGTTTGATGCATAAATTAGTCTAATATCCATATAATTGAATAGGATATAAATAATGTTTGTATTAGTGATTTTAGGCCTGACTTTTTTGTATCTTCTTTTAGTAAACAAACTAGTTCCCTATTTGTTAACAAAGGGTAGTCAAAGAAACTTGCGTATGCATTAGTGAAGATAAGGTATAAATAAATTAACTAACTTAATCATAGTGAGCGACAATGGCATTTTTTATATTATTACCTATCATGTTTGGGTGCTGTCTAACTAGTGAAACTCAGGTCTTAAGATGCTCATACCTAACATTGCCTAGGAAATAACTAAGATGGGCACTGAAGCCTCTGTACACCCTGCTATAATAAAATGGGAGTGTGTACACACAAGTCGTAAAGCGTATGTAATGTCATGCTAATGTATTAGTTGATGTTTTATTGCGACATGTAGAGGCATTTACTATAACCCATTCTAACAAATAGGCAAGTTTCCTTTTTTAACAATGTTTTCTAAACAATGTTTACTAAAAGGGCATTGTTATGTCATTATAATTTTAATGTAAGAATGTACATAGTAAATTTTCCAAATTGAAATACCTGATTCATACCTGATCACGTGACTCACAATTATTTATATACATTCATGTTCCTTAAACCCCATTCGAGATGGATAGAACCTCAGAGACATAATATCTCCTAGGTCACTTTTTAGCATGAATATTGGGGTTGCGATGTTCCATAGAACATTGGTGACAGGTTGCTAGCCCATCATCTGATGGTTTATATATACCCTTAGACCGTTAGTAACCTTGTATGACATGCCAGGAAGAATGGCAACTAGTTAGCATTCTTTTTACGTGCAGAATAGCATGGGTGTTAATTATATATTATTCATTGTGTTGTATACTACGGTGAGGCAAAACATCCTGAGTAAACCTACCTGTTCCCTGAACAGGCAATAGTTAGTGCTTGTAAATGGCGACATGGCTTACCACCTGTCACATTGACTACTGACTTGGTCAACAAGTGGTTTGAGGTGGCCATAGAATTACTACATTCGCTAATGCAGAGATGGACACCTGAACCTCTAACTACCCCACAAGGGTTAACGGTTGTGAACGTGTTTGTAATTGTCTTCTTGTCATTGCAGATACATACAGAAACAAAACACATTTGTATATACTGCTATAGTGCATTGAAGAAGTGTCAAAAATTCAAACAAAACTGCTTGGTCATAAACTCATTGCTGTCAACATGGCCTTTAGAAAAGGAGGTAAGTGGTTTACAAACTCATTACTAAAATACATATACATTTGCGTCCTTTAATCCCTTTCGGTGTGGACAGAACCTTGGAGATATTATCTCTTAGGTCAGTTTCTTTTTCCTAGATCAAAAGTCAAGAATTTTTGTTACTGTGATAGATACTTGGGCCTATAACTGAGTTGTATGGATGCAATGGGGCAAAAATGGTTTCTTGGTATGACTTGGTAAGACAAATGGAATCTCTGATCTCTGTGGATCTCATGTGAGTGAAGCAAAAGATTTGTCACCCGTTCCAGGTAACTTAATAGTGTCTGCCTGTTCTGCTGGGGACGTAGAGGAGTGAATATGTGTATGTTAAATCACGAACCAAATATTAAGAGGACCCAGCGTAAAGAGCGGTCCCCGTTACGCGGTGCGGAGTCTAAAATGGCGTGTTTCAATTGGTGCGGAGTTTAAAAATGTGTATGGTGGTCTGGTCTCCATTGGTTGTAAGGCCACGCTAGTTTCCAAACAGATATTGCATAAGGCCCACTCCTCTTATTCATTACTCCATGATGTTAAATACAACTAAATTTTTTTTTAAAATTTTGCAGCTAACAAAAGAAAACCTGAAAAGATTGCAAATAGAAAATTCGTTCAATTTAAACCTAGCAACCAAAACTTCAAATGAATATATAGAATTAACTTTTGACCCTGTAATAAAAGAGGAATCAGAACTAAACTCACTACTTCCACTATTGAAAGAAGATGGAGATCTATCTAATAGATCTTCTCCATTAAACTTGAAACAAGAATATAGTTCAAGTGACGATGAACCGTTAATAGTGAAAAAGAATAAGAACTCAATATTCATTGACACTAAATCTTCCGTTGAAAGAAAAGTGGTTAAAAAAAGAAATAAATTGAAGATTAAAGAAGAAAATAGAGATAAATATGTGAATATAGAACTTATACATTTGAGTAAAGAAGATCAGATTACCGAGTTTGAAGCTAGAAAGTTGTCTGCGAATTATATTTCAGGGGTTTATAAATGTGATGTGTGTTTCAGAGGCTTTTGTAATTCTTCTACGTATAGTAACCATATGGAAAAGCATAAAGAGGTAAGAATATACATACATACATATACGTTCACATCCTTTATTAACTTTAATAATAATAATAATTAATAATAATTTTTGGACATTATTACACCAATTGAACCTTGGTAAGTTCATTTAAGACTTGTGTTAAGGGTACTTGTCAACGTATATTTAACAAATACATACATATTATACATAGATAAATACATATATAGCTTATATCATCAATGAACAGACTGGAAAGCAGTAGAAAAGCGTAATTCTTACTCTGCCGCCACCGGGAATCGAACCCGGGACCTCACGATTAGCGTTCCGGCCGCTAACCGATCGCGCCACGGAGGTTGTCAAACTTTAGGGTCAAACAGAACGTTGGAGACATGAAAATATCTTGGAAAATTGTCGACTGACTGCTAATCCATGGCCCAACGTATTCCATTGACCCCTAGTCCCTTAATCGCCTCTTACGACTTTGCGTAATGACAGAATAAATACATACATACACATCACGCCTGATTCCCTGAAAAGAGGTAGGATTGCGGATCTCCATCGGTCCTACAGACAAACCACTTTCGCTTCATTGACATTCATACACCTCTAACACTTGTCCGTTATAGGGACTCCTAACGTCAACCTTTTTCAATATAGAATTTCAATTGAGAATAAACTTTTAATAAATGTGTATAAGGAGGTGTACATAATACATGTGTATGAGATACAGCAGAGACGCAGTATCAACGCAGTTGTATCGCCCTTATAGTTTATTAGTGGACTATTATATCGTGATGTGTATGTATAATAATAATTATATTTAGGACGCTATTACACCAATTGAACTAGGCCCTTGATAAGTACATTTAAGACTTGTGTTAAGGGTACTAGTCAACGTATATTTAACAAACATATACTTATTATATAGATAAATACATATATAGCATATATAATCAACGACCAGACTGGAAAGCAGAAGAAAAGCGTAGTTCCTAACTCTGCCTCCACCGGGAATCGGGACCTCACGATTAGCGTTCAGGTGGTTAACCAATCGCGCCACGGAGGTTTTCAAAATATACCCCTGTGTTCTAAGTTTTCTATACGTGCATTTTGGAGTGACGCAATAACTGACCATGACTCGACTGTGTCAAATCATCATCATCATCATCAGCCTGTATCAATCCACTGTTGGACATAGGCCTCCCCCAAATGACGCCACTTCTCCCTGTCAGTGGCCGTTCGCATCCATTCGATGCCGGCCAACCTGCGCAGGTCGTCTTCCCACCTTGCCGGGGGGCGCCCCACACTACGTTTACTGAGACGCGGTCTCCACTCTAGGACTTTTTTGCTCCAGCGACCATCAGTCCTTCTGCATACGTGACCAGCCCAACTCCACTTCAGCGTGCTAATTCTTTTCATAATGTCGGTAACTTTAGTTCTTTGGCGTATCATTATTATTCTTTGGAGTATCTCATTTCTGATGCGATCTACCAGAGAAACCCCGAGCATCTTCCGTTCCATAGCACGCTGAGCGACCTTAAATTTGTGGGCTAGTCCCGCAGTGAGTGTCCACGTCTCAGAACCGTACGTCATAACGGGGAGCACACACTGGTTCAAAACCTTAGTTTTCAGGCATTGTGGTATAGACGACGTAATACGTGTCAAATGCTTTCTTATTATCCTCCTCCGACGACCTCCGTGGCGCGATCGGTTAGACGCCTGAACGCTAATCGTGAGGTCCCGGGTTCGGTTCCCGGTGGAGGCAGAGTTAAGAACTACGCTTTTCTACTGCTTTCCAGTCTGGTTGTTGATTATATATGCTATATATGTATTTATCTATATATAATAAGAATATATTTCTTAAAAATATACGTTGACTAGTACCCTTAACACAAGTCTTAAATGTACTTAACAAGGGGCTAGTTCAATTGGTGTAATAACGTCCTATAATATTATATTATTATAATCGATAAAAGCTAACCAAAGTGGCATTTGATATTCCGTAGCTTTCTCAATGATTTATTCGCATATAGGTATATAGAGTATCCAATTCTGAAACCGGCCTGTTCAATTGGTTGGTAGGAATCAAGTTTTCTAGTCAATCGGTTTGTGGTCTAAGTTAAATGTCTTTCTTTTTCTTATAGAGCAGTGGAGAGTTTTTATGCGATATATGTAAATGTCGATATCCAACTTCGGCGAAATTGAAGAAACATAAAAACTTCACTCACAATTTATTTTACCAGTGCAAATTATGTACTCATAAGACACATGCACAGTAAGTACTATTTTATAATATATGTACGCTATGAATAATTTGTTTATAATTTGTTATGTAGTGCAAGTACAGTCAACGCTAAAAGTGCAGTCCCAGTAACTTTTTATAAGGTTTACGTTTATAAGAACAAAAGACAATATATGACATTTTAAAACTGGCGCTACTATGCATTGTCATGGCCACTATACGTTCGCGTGCTTCGAAATGAAGAATATTGTCTTTTGTTCCTGTAAACGTAAACCTTATAAAAAGTTACTGGGACTGCACTTTTAGCGTTGACTGTACATATAATATCCTAAAATTAGACCCGATTTCACAGTCAATGGACCATATAATCCACCAATATGAAATAGTACAATTTAACAAACGCAAAACTCACCAGAAGACGGCGATTTAAATTGGTGGGGTTATTGTACTTGTACTACATACACTCACGTTCTTTAATCCCTTTCGGGATAGTCAGAAACTAGTATACATACCTCTTTAGAACGGTAGAATTTCAATGCTAAGAGACAGCCAGTGTCAGGCAAATGTTTTGACTTTCAATGAATGTACTGTACTTGTACTTGAATAAAAACATTTGACTTTGACTTTATTCATGTTTTCCAGGAACGTGGCTTTACTCCACCAGGATTGGCATTCTGGGGTCAGATTCAACTGTGAATTATGTGCCAGGGTATTCAAGTAAGTACACAAGTATTCTATCGTGTAAAGGTGACGTTAGGAATACCTATAACCGCCGAGAGTGAATGATAGGTTGTATGAATGTCAATGAAGCGAAAGTGGTCTGTCAGTGGGACAAATGGGGATCCGTGATCTCTGCATACCCCTCTACAGAGAATCAGGCGTGATGTTTATTGGAAGTACATATTTAGTAATTGTCAAGATAAAGATAGATTAAATTATTAATTTAACTTTATGGCATAATTATATTAAAATAACGTGGGTTCGAGGTGGCCATAGAAGCACTAACTTCGTAATTGCGGAGATGGACACCTCAACCTCTGACTACCCCGCAAAGCCATGGCTGCTGCAACGTAGCCGAAACGTCGGGTTAATAAAGGTTATTTTATTATATAAACTTACGCGATAAGTCCCGTTAATTATTAATCATGAGTGTAAATCGTGAATCACTTAAAACTATGACTACCCCGCAAGGGTTAATGGTCGTGAACGCGTTTGTCTTTGTAAATTATTATTTCAGTATTTTTGATTTGCATTTAATTATGTTCATCTGCATTTTATTATGTTATATGGTATTCATATATTACCATGTTATATTCCAGCAAAAGAACATCCTACCTAACCCATATGCGATTGAAACACGAATCGAAGTTCCAATGTGGGTTATGTTCTTCCTCATTCCTTAGTAACAAAGGATTAGAGTGGCATGTCAAGTGGTCCCATCGAAATAGCCAGGTAAGAGTGTAATAATAATAATATTTGGACATTATTACACCAATTGAACCAGCCCCTGGGTAAGTTCATTTAAGACTTGTGTTAAGGGTACTAGTCAACCTTTATTTAAGAAATGTATACATATTATACATAGATAAATACATATATAATCAACGACCAGACTGGAAAGCAGTAGAAAAGCGTTGTCCTTAACTCTGCCACCACCGGGAATCGAACCCGGGACCCCTTATATTATTATCTTTTCCCAACAGGCTAAGAAGCAACCAGAGTATTATTGCAATGAATGCAACAGTGATTTCGAGACACAGGATGCGTTGAACACCCATTTAACATCGTCAGATAAACACATACATAACCGGAATATATATAAGTAAGTATTAATATAGTAAATTAGCGGCTGTAGCCCAGTGGGTAAGACCTCGGACTTCGTATGAGAAAGGTCCTAGGTTCGAATCTCGACTCTGGCATGTACCAATGAATGAAATTTAAATGTGTTTTTCATTAATGTACATAATTTACAGTCGCTAACGGTGAGGGAAAACATCGTGAGGAAACCTCAGGATAGGTAATAGTCAGTGCTTTTAAACGGCGATTCGGTTCACTACCTATCACGTTGGGTGCTGTCTATCAAGTGAAACGCGGGCTTCGAGTGACCCATACCTAACATGCCTTCGAAATTTCGGAGATGGGCATTCAAGCCTCTGACTACAATAAAAAAGGGAGTGTGTATACACAAGTCGTGAAGCGTATGTATGTATGTATTCATACACCTTTCATCATACTCATATTAGTATGAAGAAAGATTACTCCTAACTTTTTGTTGCGATAATTACTGAAATTATCTATTTTTATTAATTCAACGTAGCTCAGTTGTTTGGGGCTTGACTCTGTATCAGTGGGTACAGGGTCCAAATCCCGCTTGAGCATGTACCAATGGAAATTAAGTTTAATGAATTTCTATGTACATTTTCGTAATAAACATATATTTACGAAATGCGTCGAATACTGCGGTGAGGGAAAAAACATCGCGAAGCGTATGTTATGTTTATCTTTTATTATTATAGTGTGGGACGTAAAAATAATGCTAACTAGCTGCCGTTCTTCCCGGCATGTCGTAGAAGGCGACTAAGGGACTAGGGGTATATGAAATCAATTGGGCGATAGGCTAGCAATCTGTCATCAATGTTCTTTATAACATCACAACCCTAATATTCATGCTAAAAGCGACTTAGGAGATATAATATCTCCAAGGTTGAATGTATATGTAAGTATATACGCTATATTGAAAAAGAGTGACGTTAAGACCTATTACCGACGAGTGTGTATAAGAAGATTGAGTATCAATGAAGGGAAAGTGGTCTGTCAGTGGGACAAATGGGGATCCGTATCTGCCTACCCCTCTACAGGGAATCAGACGTGATGTGTATGTATGCATGTTAGTATAGTCAGTGACGTGAAAAGAATGCTAACTAGCTGCCGTTCTTACCAGCATGTCGTAGGTTGGGACTAGGAGAAAATGGAATCTTTTGACTCATGGGTTAGTTACCTGTCACTAATGTTCCATATGACATAAGCACTCAAGCCTCTGACTACCCTGCCACAATAAAAAGGGAGTTTGTATACACAAATCGTAAAACGCATGTTATGTTATGCAAGGTTCTGTCTATCTGTTTCTGTTAAGTTAAAGGTTAAAGGATGTGAATGTATATTATTCATATGTATGTATGTTTTTCAGGTTTCATTGTCGTTTCTGCGGTCACAGTTTTAGATCGTCATTCCTTCATAATCAACATTTGAGACAGAATCATCAGGAACATATGATGAAATGTCCTGAGGTAAGGAAATATATACACCAATTGAACTAGCCCCTTGGTAAGTACATTTAAGACTTGTTAAGGGTACTAGTCAACGTATATTTAAGAAATGTATACATATTATATATTCATAAATACATATATATCATATATAATCAACGACCAGACTGGAAAGCAGTAGAAAAGCGTAGTTCTTAACTCTTCCTCCACCGGGAATCGAACCCGGGACCTCTCGAATTAGCGTTCAGGTGTCTAACCGATAGCGCCACAGAGGTCGTCACTTACATACATACATATATTCACGCATCTACGTCCCTAATAGATAGTCAGAGACTATTAGGCCACCTGGAACGGGTGACAAATCTCTTGCTTCAAACACCCATTAACCTTCTCATACATGCTCTTCTGTTCTTCACTGCGTACACTTACCTTGAAAACAATGTCTCCAATTTTATCTGTGTAAGTTCTACGCAGTTGCAAGCTGCAGTGGCAATGGGCCGGTCACGTCAGTCGTAGAACCGATGATCGATTTTATTGCTATCATTTATGTCATAAATGAACTTAGCAATGGGCTAATTCAATTGGTGCAATAGTGTTCTACAATATTATTATAAAGCTAAAGTGGAAGGTAGAGTTGGACAGGGTAGGCCGCGCAAAACTTATACAGATCAAATTGGAGACATTCTTCTCAAGGCGGGTGTAGCGTGAAGAACAGAAGAGCATGTATGAGAAGGTTAATGGGTGTGTGAAGCAAGAGATTTGTCACCCGTTCCAGGTGGCCTTATAGTCTCTGCATATTCCCTTGGGGACGTAGAGGTGTAGATATGTATGTAATATTAATACATCTGAATATATTTGACGACCTCCGTGGCGCTATCGGTTAATCCTTAAACGCTACTCGTGAGGTCATGGGTCCGATTCCCGGTGGAGGCAGAGTTAACAACTACGCTTTTCTTCTTCTTTCCAGTGTTCATTATATATGCTATATATGTATTTATCTATATATAATAAGTATATAATTGTTAAATATACGTTCACTAGTACCCTTAACAAGTCTTAAATGTACTTAGCAAGGGGCTAGTTCAATTGGTGTAATACTGTCCTACATTATATCTGCCTTCAGTGTGATGAGATGTTAGTGAGTCAACGCGCTTATTACGACCATTTACGCAAACACGTGGACCCAGAGAGACAAAACCAAGTGGTGAATAAGACTGAGGGAATGAAGCAGAAACGACCTGTCATATGCGAATTTTGTGGACTGAGATTGACTGTAAGTACATAGTAAGTGTAATAGTAGTGTAAGTGCAGTCCCAGTAACTGAAATGAAATGAAATGAAATGAAAATCTTTTATTCAACATAAGGATATTGATATCACTTATTGAACGTCAAAAAAAAAAAAAAACATTTTTCATAAAAATATGTCATTAACATAAAAATTATTCTTAAAATAAATCAATTTAGATTAATAAAACTAAAACTAATGGCACTTCGTAAAGTCAAACTCTGCAGAGAAGAAATGCCAAGAAACTCTGCAGACAATGTGTACATTAAATTTAAAAATACATAATTCATTAGAACATGATCAAAGCTTCACATCCAACAAATAGTGTTTAATAACAAATTTAAGGAGAGTCCCAATAAGAACCGGAACGTGAAGCCATGATCACACAAAAATGAAACGTCACAAAACATCATTTATATAATCTTTAACGGTGTAGTAGCCCTTCTCCATCAGCATCGCTTTAGTGCCAACTTTAAATTTTTCTAAAGGTAAGGACTTGATAGACTCTGGAAGTTTGTTGTACATTTTTATGCCCAGGCCCATAAACGAATCGTTTATTCTTTTTAGTCTAGAGCCACTATAATACAATTTATTTTTATTGCGTGTGTTGCAATTATGAATGTTTCTTACAAGTTTGTATTCATTAATTTTTTTTTTAACATAGACTAAGTTGTCATATATATATTGAGAAGCCACAGTCAGAACATTTATTGTCTTAAATATATCTCTTAAAGACTCACGAGGGCCCATACGGTAGATCGAGCGAATGGCTCTCTTCTGCAGCACAAATACTGAATTAATATCAGCAGAATTGCCCCACAAAAGAAGCCCGTATGACATGACGCTATGAAAATAACCAAAATACACAAGTCTAGCTGTGTCCACGTCAGTCAGGTGTCTAATTTTTTTTACGGCGTAGGCAGCAGAACTTAGCCTTTTCGCCAGACCACCGATGTGCTCACTAAACTTTAATTTTGAGTCCATTGTGAGTCCCAAGAACGTAGTGGACCCCACAATATCTAGAGCCACATTATTAATTACGATGCTAGTAATTGAACTCCTAACATTAGGCAAAGTAAACCTTACACATTTAGTCTTATTACAATTAAAAGCAAGATTGTTTATTCTAAACCATTGCTCCACCTCTGAAATCACATTACATATCCTTTCTGTTTCGTCTTTTCTTCTACTAACTTTAAATAATATTGAAGTGTCATCCGCAAACAACACCATGTGGCAACGGCCCAGACTTAAATAAGGTAAATCATTTATATAGACCAAGAAAAGGAAGGGCCCAAGAATGGAACCCTGCGGAACCCCCATAGCAGCCAAGCTGCCGCTCGATCGAGCTCCACCGAATTCAACACTCTGGATCCTTCCCCTCAGGTAACATACAATCAGATCTAGTGCCCTATCACCTATACCGTAATGTTTAAGCTTCATGATCAGAGTTTTGTGGTCCACGCAGTCGAACGCCTTAGAAAGATCGCAAAGACACCCAGAGTATCCTTTGCTTCCTCCCAGGACCCAAATATATATTTCATAAGATCAACCCCAGCATCTGTTGTTGATCGACCCTTTGTAAAGCCAAATTGTTGCTTGTTGAAAATATTATAACTATTAAAATGTACTTGTAATTGATTTAAAATAAGTTTCTCAAATATTTTGCTGAAAGCTGGTAGTATTGAGATAGGACGATAGTTAGCAGGGTCAGTGGTACTACCAGATTTAAATAATGGAATGATTTTACCGTATTTCATCTGATCAGGAAACTCTCCGCATTTAACACATTGATTAAATATAATGTTCAACTCAGGTGCAACTAAATCTACAATGGCTGAATAAACCTTTACTGAATGGCCCCACAGATCAGACGTTTTCTTTTTCTGGAGTGATTTAAAACATTTGATGACATCTATTGTACTGATTTCTCTGAAACCAAAACAACTGTCACATTTTGGCACATTCTTTTCTAATATACATCTAGCACTCTCTGAACAAGATCTTAGTGGCTCAGTTATTGAGATAGGAATTTTGGAAAAATAACTTTGAAACACATTAGATATCTTCTGATTGTCTGTAATTACCTTATTATTTACTATAAGTTTAGGTTCTTTTATGTAAGAGACATCCCTTCCAGTTTCAAATTTAATTGTTTTCCAAGTTTCCTTGACAACATTTGTGGCATTTTTTATCTTGCCTTGTATGTGTAATTTTTTGGCCTGAGCACAAACCTTTTTGAATATTTTTGAATAATTACTTATGTAATTTTTGAATTCATGGCTATGATTAAAAGATCTTTCTTTATATAATTCATATAGCCGCTGTCTACTTATTTTTATACCCCCAGTGGCCCAATCACAAAAATTCCTCCTACCGGTTATCTTATAACTCTTTGATGTAAAGATTTTTTTATATTCAGAATCAATAATACTGAAAAATGAGCTATACATATTATTTGGAGCATTGGTTTTCAATTGCATAGGGAACCGTCTCAATATGTTTTCCCTGAAACTACTCAAACGGGCTCCCGTGACAGGAATACAGGTAACATTCCTGGGCTGGAAACCGCGGTGACACTTAAACTTCACCAACTGACCATGGTGGTCAGATCTAATATCAGTAGTAAGTTCAGTATGGGATAAACTAAAATTTGAAAATATATTGTCAATACAGGTAGAGGAGGTGCTTGTTATTCTAGTAGGTTGATTAAAATTATGTTTTAAATTATAACTTAAAAATAAATTTAGAAAATTTATACAAACCATAGTGTCCTCAAGAATATTAACATTGAAGTCACCACACACAATCAGGCGCTTATGTTTCTGAATAAGCTTAATAAGCACCTCCTCCATACACTTTCCAAACCCTATAACATCTGAATTGGGTGGTCTGTAAACACACAAAATAATTACATCCTCTATCTCTATACATGACATTTCTATTAATCGCTCAATAGAAAGATCAACAATATCTTTACGTTCTTTAAATTTAATATCATTATGAGCCAATATCAAGGAGCCCCCACGGATTGCACCATTCCTACAAAATGAACTTGCAACACTGTGGGCTCCAAAACCAAATATTAATTCACAGGACCTCGCCCAATGTTCAGTTACACAAAATATTCTTTTATAATTATTATTTTACTTCTAACTCTTTACCTAACAAACCTTGTATGTTTTGGTGCACTAAAGTGATGTCAGGCGCTACTACTAACTCATTTAATATGCCAGAGTCTATCTCTTTTGTCTCTCCTATTAATTTAAATTGAAATTATTCCCTGGTACTTTTTCCAGGGAAAAGTCAGTACCCAATTGGGTATTCTGGCCAATAGGGGCCTGGTCAGAAACCAAAACTTTGGTTCGTTCACATAAAGAAAAATGTAGCGACGCTGCTACCTGTCTCTTACAGCTATTAAATAAAAAGTATAAACTATTTTTATATTTTATTTGATTTTTAATTAAACAATTAATGTCAATAAAGTTAAAATTATGACAATGCGTACATATAGTATGCAAGCAGCAATTAAGCCCATGTCTAACCCTATTTTCTTCAGCTGGCAACGATGAGGAGTATGGTAAAGTACAAATAATTAACCTATTATTAAGTTTAGACATTAAGCCATCAAATAATCTGACTAGCTTTAATTTATTCATGTTTCCGCGCCTACCACATAAAATTACTATTGTTTTATTCCAATCGCTTTTGTTTTTACTGATATTATTTATCAGTTGAGTTAAAGATGCTCCTGGGTAGCAACAATTTTGTATAGGTGCATCCATAATGCTCCCTAAGTGCCTGCCTAGATTTCTACCTATTTCATCACTATAGATTATGATGCCTGCCTGTCCACTAAGGCTGCCCTCATCACACCTACTCACTTTTGAGCAATTTACATGTGTTTCAGCCACAGGCTGGACACAATCATCCTCTTTCACATCATTCAAGTGGCCACCACACATACACCCATCTTTCACTAAATTGTTAAACGCATCAACGTTAGACGCACTCAAGGAAAGTAGTTTGTCCATTGCCTGTATATGTTCCCCTATCTCTGTTTGGGCCATCTCATATTTATAATTTATTGATGCAAGTGAAGCTTGCAACTCATCAATTTTATCATTTAAATGTCTACATTGTATTTTATAGTCTTTTATAGTACTAACATAATTTGAATTCTTAAATAGTTTTTTAATGTTAACCCTATTAATTCTTTTCAACTTATCTGAAGTATTTTTAATCACCTTGTTTAGTTTTTTGTATTTTTTTAATGTATTTCTAGACACTTGATTCTCTGGGTGGTTGGTTTTAGTATTATTTATTCCTAATACAAGCTGTTGATACTGAATATCATTGCATAACTTTTGGTGATCTTCATTATCTGCTTCAAGAGACACTATGCGCCTGTGTGCATTCCGTAGGTCTAATTCTAATTTCCCGATATGTCTCAGCGCACACTCATATTCATCTCCAAAGTATGCAGCTGAGTCTTGCATCTTTTGCAACCTATCCTTCTCATTCATGATAATTTCCATCTCTCGATGGATCACAGCCATCTCAGCCTTCAATTTCCCTTGACCACTAACCAATTCAATAATCTCTTTCTCACTCTCATCTCTCTCTAACAATAACTTATGATTCAAAACCTTACTTTCTTTAAGCTCACTCAGTGTCAGCCTTAGTTTCGTCTCCAGCTCACGATTAGATGTGCTTCTGGTTACAACAGACATTCTGTCTTACACTAGTTTCACAGTACACAATCACAAAAGTGCAAGTCAAATGCCAAAGTCCCCACACCCCACAAGCGCCAAAACCACAAGACTCAGACACAGGAGGCTAAATAGGTATTTCTTAATCAAGAAATCATGTACTAGCGTTTCCCAAACTGACTAAGCCAAGCAATATCAGAGCCAGAAGGATCCGAGAAACGATTTTATTCAAACTGTACACTACCTTACAAACAAAAAAATCAGATTCTTTCGTGCACTAATCTCCAAATACTAATAGAATTTAAAAAGCACCACTTGAGATAAGTTTAGTGAAACACAACTTCAACTCTTATAATAATTAAACTTAAAAGAATACACTGATTGTATCTGTTGGAGGTTATAATTTATTTTTTTCATATGCATAACTTTTTTATATTTCAAGTTTATTGTTATGTTTAATGTCCTTCAATAATAGTATATCTGAGATCAGTTCTCACTATTAGACTGTTAATAATATCTAGTTAAATTAACAAATTGATTTTTGATTTTAAACTTACCGACATTAATCACGAGTATAAATTATTATTGAAGATTTTTACTTACAACAGATATTTAATCAACACTTTTTATCGCGGAACTAGTTTCTAATGTATTACTAAACACTTTTTATTATAAATTGAGCTATATAGTTTATTTAATACCTATTTACGAATTTATTTCCTCAGAGCTCAAATTTTACGTTTACTTATAAGTAGGGTTGCCAGCCGAGAATACTGTTTATAAGGTTCACGTTTATAAGAACAAAAGACAATATTTTTCATTTCGAAGCACGCGAACGTATAGAGATCCCGCCACATAAGGTGGCAGTAGCCAAACTTGGAACTAAATTTGACGTTACCGCCATTGCGTGTTATTTTGTATGAAAGGTAAATTTAGTATTACCAGCGTTGTGTTTTTTGCCCACTCTTTGTAATTTTTATGTTTGTTAAGGGTGATTATAATAAATTGATTTCCGGAGTTTCTTGTTAGTTCTTCTCCAAGCTAGGGTCTCCGCTGATCTATGCTCGGTAAAAAATATGTAAAGACAATGCTCAGTGCCATGTTTGAAATAATAGTTTTAGGAGATTCGCGATTTATACTCATGATATAAGATATAAGGGTGTGTATAAGATTGATTGCAGCTGTGGGAAATCCTACGTCGAACACACTAAACGGTCTATTGCGGACAGAGTGAAGGAACACATAATATATGTAATATATAATAAGAAGGATAAGTCCCGTTGGACACACCGCAGAATCGTGACAGAGGGGTCCCGACCGTGCAGTGTGGGAAGATACGGGGGATAGCCTATAAACGAACCTAGCCACCAATAAGGTGTGTGTACCTAACTGGCCCTAAGTCCCTATAGCCTAACTCGAATATATACTTATATATAATAAGTGTGGAGTGGTGTGTCAGGCGTGTGGCGCGTGGATGTGAGGCAGCCGGAGCCACCAGGCAT